>JASDQU010501683.1:3635-18063 GCA_032191745.1 Picea mariana | reverse complement strand
CAAAAATATAGTGGAAAACATCAATGTAAAGGTTGATAAAACATATTTGCAGGAAACCAGGAAGGAAAGAAAAAATTCGAAAGAGTAGGAAGAAGAACAACTAAAGAAAGAAGAAGAAGAACTAGAAGAGGAAGAACAACAAGAAGAGAAGCAACTAGAAATAAAGCATGAAGAAATGGAAGACAACCAACAAGAACTTCATATATCTTCCAAGACACTAAAGCGCTAATACCAGAAGAATCATCCACAGAAACAAATCATTGGGGATAACAATGTTGAAATAGAAACCAAAAGTACACAAGAATCAGAGCAAGGATATTTCTCCCTATTGTCCACGGTCGAACCAAGAAACTTTGAGGAAGCCAGTAATGATGAGCATTGGATCAAGGCCATGGAAGAAGAACTAAGTTAGATATAGAAAAATGAGACATTGGAACTAGTTCCCAAAGCTAAGGACAAAAATGTGATTGGTACAAAATGGGTGTTCAAAAACAAATTAAACGAAGATAAACATGTAACCATAAAAAAAGCAAGGTTAGTATGCAAAGGATATGCTCAAGTTGAAGGAATAGACTTTCAAGAAAAAATTTCTCCTGTGGCCAAAATGGAAGCAATTAGAATGATCTTGGCCTATGCTTGTTCCAAGAGAATTAAAGTGTATCATATGGACGTAAAATCAACATTTCTGAATGGAAAATTAGAAGAACAAGTCTACATAGTGTTAGGATATTTAGACACTTAGGAGTTAGTTAATATCTACTTGGTCTAATGTGTCGTTAGGTAAAAGTGTGTTTCTTTAGTATGCATCAGTATGCATTTGTAGTTAGGAAATTCGACGGTCATGATATGTTCCTGACATAGAGTGATCTGACAGTTCATATTCTCCTTGATCTTGACGACCATTGATTCATGGCTTAACACCCGATTGGTCCATGATCTCTATTTAAAGAGCACGGAGAGTCATTTTCTGATGATCGATTGTGAGAAAATATCTTGTAAAATATCTTTGCAATATTTTTCTTTTGCAATAATAAACTGCTCCAAGTGGTCACATTGGTTGGGGCCACAAATGTTTCCCCGTAGGGTTTTTACCACGTTAAAACATCGGTGTGTTGATATTTGATCTGGTTGTGTGAGTGGTTACTGAAGGTGGTTGTCCTCTTTTGGAATACATGTGTTTTTGAACATGATATCAGATCATGTTTGAAGACCCACTCATGTTGTAGATCAAGATTGTGAAGTCGAGTTTCCTCATCTCCATTTTATGTCATTTTTGTACATTTATGGGTTGAGGTGACTGTCCAATTGTGTCTGAAGCGCTCATTTCAGTCAGGAACACTTTTTGTTTCCTCGAAAAGGTTTTCGTTTGCCCAAGAGACGACCATTTCAGTCAGATCCGGAGGTATAAAGCTTGAATACACTTTTTTTTTAAAATTTGCCAAGTATTATTTTGGTTTTATATTATTTATAAATAATATAAATAATTAAAAAATAATAAATAATATAAATAATATTTATAAATAAATAAAATATTTTGTGTTTGTATCTACCTTTTATGTCATGATAGAGGCTTTAGGTACAACTTATAAAAAAACCACTCTTGAGTCCTTTTGTGCTGCTTTGATTAGAAAGGAAGATAAGCTTGTACAACTTGGAGTGATAATCATTGCAGGTACCTCCAACAAGCCTTAGTTGCCCAGCATAAAGATAAACCCAAGTATCCCAAGAAGCAACATCCTTGCTACAACAACAAGCAACAGAAGGGTCCCAAACCCTCTCGGACAACTTTAGCTCCTAATGGTGACAAAGGAGCAAAATAAAAAAAATAAAAAGACTGACAACCATTGCAACTTTTGTGATAAAGATGGTCATGATGAGTCCAAATGTTTCAAGAAAATGGTAGCTTTAGAAGCAGTGATGGAGAAGCACAACAACAATATTGATTCTACTTTTTCTTCTTCTTCTCATGGACATGCACTTTCTGCTTCTAGTTTCTCCTTCAATACAACTTCTATTTCTTCTTCTGATGAGTGGCTTATTGATTCGGGAGCATATTATCATATGGCTAAGGATAAAGACATATTTTCTGCTCTAAATGAATGTAACACCAAGAAAATATTTGTTGGTGATGATAGATCTCTTGGTGTTGTAGGATCTGGAACAGTTCAAGTAGATAATGGTCATTTCAATGATGTATTATGTGTTCCATGTCTTTCTTGTAACCTTCTATCAGTATATCAAATCACAAATTCATGTGAAAGTAAAACCGTAGAGTTTTCACCTCACCAAGTTGTAATCAAGGATCTAAAAGATCCTAGGCATGTTCTTGCAACTGGAATTGCTGATGGTATTACTAGATTGTACAAGTTTGACAACTTTGGGTCATCATCTTTTTCATCAGTTTTTGTTGCTCATCGCGATGACTTGAGAAAACTTTGGCATGAGCGGTTTGGTCATTTAAACTATCGCTCATTGCAACAACTATGTAATGAATATATGGTGATTGGTCTTCCTCCTATTTCATGTAGAGATGGTGTTTGTTCAGGTTGTGTTCTTAGCAAACATTATCGAGACAATTTTGACAAGAATGCCTCTTGGCACGCCTCAAGCCCTTTACAACTTGTTCACAGTGATTTGTGTGGTCCACTTTCTTATCCTTCTTTTTTTGGGTGCAAGTATTTCTTAACTTTCATTGATGACTTTTCTAGATGTACTTGGGTTTACTTCTTAAAACTTAAGAGTGAAGTTTTTGGACTACAAGGCCCTTGTAGAAAAAAAATCTGGACATCAAATTCAAAAGTTAAGAACAGATAATGGAGGCGAATATGTGAACAATAATTTTACAAGTTACTGCACTACACAGGACATCCAAATGCAACACACTGTTCCATATACACCACAACAAAATGGCGTTGTTGAGAGAAAGAACTGCACATTAAAATAAATGGCTAATTGTATGATCCAATCTAATGGATTAAGTCTAAAGTATTAGGTGGAAGAAATCAACTGTGCAAATAACATAGTAAATCACACTCCCACAAAGGTCTTAAAAATATAACACCGGAAGAAGCTTGGACTAAAATTAAACCAAATGTAAGTCACTTCGTGTATTTGGTTGTATAACATGGGTTCACATTCCTAATGAGAAAAGGAAAGCATTGCAGCCTAAAAGTGAGAAGTGTATATTTGTTGGTTATTCTAAAGATGTTAAAGGTTATAGACTTCTTCAACCACATTGTAATGAAATTATTATTATAAGAGATGTTAAATTTGATGAAATCTCTTGGCCTACGAGCCTAATTTGACGATTGTCCCTTCTTCGGCCTGCAAGCCATCTTCGGCATTTGTTCCTTCTTCTATTACTATTTGGGTTTCTTCTTCAAATGATGACAGTGAGGATGAAAATCCACCTTTGCCTGCTCACCTTCCTCCAGATGATTCCTTTGAACCTGAACCAACACCAATTCCATTGCTTCCTAGATGGGTCCATTCAACACGAGAAACAACCGGTGGTCTTGTTGGTGATCCTTCATATAAACGTCGTACACGTTCATAGTTTCTATGAGCCTCTTCTCTTTTGGCTCAAGTTTCATAGAATCATGATCCAAATATATTTGCATAAGCTTCAGGTCATCCAGATTGGGATACAACAATGAATGAAGAGTATTGTTCTTTAATGGTAAACAATACTTGGGATCTTTTCCCTCTTCCAAAAGGAAGAACATTTGTCATATGTAAATGGGTCTACAGAACTAAGTATGCGTCAGATGGAAGTGTTGAAAGACACAAGGCTCGGTTAGTCGCCAAAGGATTTTCCCAAGTTGAAGGAATCGCCTATAATTAAACCTTTTCCCCTATAGCCAAAATTAATTCCATCTGCCTTGTTCTTGCCCTTGCTGTCTCACATAAATGGGAGGTCCATTAGATGGATGTAAATCTGCCTTCTTGCACAGAGATTTTCAAGAATAAATCTACATGGAACAACTTATTGGCTATGTATATAATGACTCTAGCCTTGTTTGTCACCTTAAGAAATCTCTTTGTGGTCTTAAGCAAGCTCCCCGAGCTTGGTATGCCAAAATGGACAAATTTGTTATTGACACCAGATTCTCTAGATGTCATTCTGATCCTAATGTTTATACCAAGAAAATGGGAAGCCATCTCGTAATCCTTGTCCTTCATGTTGATGACCTTATCCTTACTGGTAGTGACTCAAAACTTTTAAACCATGTGAAAACCAGCCTTAAGAAGAAATTTGAAATGACAAACTTAGGTTTTTTGCAGTATTTCCTTGGCCTCCAAGTTTTTCAAACCAATGGAGGAATTTGATTTCCTAGTCTAAGTATGATTGTGACCTTCTTCGTTGCTTTCGCATGGACGATTGTAAACCAACCCCTTCTCCCTTCCAGTATGGAGTCAAACTTACTATCACTTGTACTTCTCTCGAAGTTGATGCCACCCTGTACCATTCATTAGTTGGTATCCTCTTATATTTGACTCATTCTCGTCATGATCTTTCCTTTGTTGTTGGTCTTGTTGTCTGGTATATGCAAACACCCCATGAAATCCGTTGGAAAGCAACTAAAAGGATACTTAGCTATGTATGTGGTATAGTTCAATTTAGGATACATTACAGTTTAGGGGGGACTCCTTTATTGGTTGGTTTCATTGATTTAGATTGAGCCGTTGACCTTGATGATCAGAAGTCCACTGCAGGTTATATTTTCAGCCTTGGTTCAGGACCTATCACTTGGGCTTGTAAGAAACAACAGGTTATTTCACTTTCTTCAACAGAAGTAGAGTACCAAGCAACGATAAATGCAAGTTAGGAAGCCTTGTGGCTTCAACAGATCCTTTCAGATTTTGGATTCCAGTAGAAGCATTCGACCAGTCTTTGGTGCGACAATCAGAGTGACATCAAGCTCGTCAAATACCCATCTCAACATCAGCATGGAAAGCACATCAAGTTACACATGCACTTTATCAGAAAGCTCATTCATGATCAAGTTATTGAAGTGCTCGTTTTCCCTATATAAGATCAAGTTGCAGACATTTTCACAAATTCTCTTACAAAGTTTTCCAAACTTCAATCTATGTTAGGAGTTCAAGAAGTTGTCATTAAGGGGGGATAGGCTCTAATGCATCCTTCCTTCTCCTATTATGTCACTATTGTAAATCCTCCAATCCTATCCCATGTTGTTCTTAAATGGGGATGCCAGGATATTTAGACACTTAGGAGTTAGTTAAGATCTACTTGGTCTAATGTGTCATTAGGTAAAAGTGTGTTTCTTAGTGTGTTTATTTAGTATGCATTTGTAGTTAGGAAATCTGACGGTCATGATATGTTCCCAACATAGAGTGATCTAACGACTCATATTCTCCTCGATATTAACGACCATTGATTTGTGTCTTAGCACCCAATTGGTCCATGATCTCTATTTAAAGAGCATGGAGGGTCATTTCTCAGTGATCGATTGTGAGAAGCACTCTTGTAAAATCTCTCTGTAATCTTTTTCTTTTGCATTAATAAACTTCTCCAAGTGGTCACGTTGGCTGAGGTCGTGAATGTTTCCTCGTACGGGTTTTACCACGTCAAAACATCGGTGTGTTGATATTTGATTTGGTTGTGTGAGAGGTTACTGAAGGTGTTCGTCCTCTGTTGGAATACCTGTGTTGTTGAACACATAGAACAACCAAAAGGGTTCCTACTATCAGAAAAAGAAGATTATGTTTTCATATTGAAGAAATTTATGTATGGAATTAAGCAATCCCCCAGAGGCATGGTACTCAAGATTGGACAAGTATTTACAACAACAAGGATTCAAAAAGGGAAGTTCATATAATAATCTCTACATAAAAGTGGATCTAGAAAACATATTGTTACAAGGAAAATCACTCTATGGCATGCGGTAAACCACATCAAACAGAATAACTGCAAAAATCAACTCTAATCTCAAGTATGATATATAAACAAAAAATGCTAACAAGACAAGATAAAGAGCCTACCTCGTCCAGACTTTCGATGAAAACCACCGTTGAGAACGCAACTCAAAGATTTATACCTGCAACTTGTCCTCAACAACCAAGATACGCAAGCATATGATGATAATATATAATGTTAGCATATACAATAACACAATCCATTAACATTCATAACAAATACACCTATGGAATAATAATTCAAATATTTTCAAGATATCAATTGGAAGATAAAAGAGTATTTCTATTAAAAAATGATCAACATAAGTTTATAAGTGACAAACTTCTGTGTTGGCACGTCTCTGAACTGAGAAACTAAGTCCCTTCCAGTTGGGCCTCCCCCACTTCAATCCTCCACCAAAGGCAATCTCATATAAGAGAGACAATGAGGTTCTCCATCAAAGAGAGAAGATCTTGGGGGTTGAACGATATGTTCAGAATTTAAAGGACAAAGGGATGCAGACTCAATGTGAAGTGAAAATTTCTCCAGAGTATCTTTGCTCTCAAAAGTTGAACTCTCTCATCTTCCACAGTTTGGATATGGCTCAATTTATAGCCTTCAAATGGAAATGAAGGGTTGAGTTGGAACATTTCCAGTATATGGAAGGTCAAAGATCATGGATCTCATGACGTGACATGGAAACCCAACACAATTTTTAATTTTGAACACCAAACTCGATGTACGTGGGTTGTAGTGGTGCAACTTGCGTATATGCATGATGTCTAACTAGTAGGGCGCATATATGTGGAAAAATATGATTTTTTGGCTCTGGGAAGCACAAAAGGGGACTTCAAGTCTGCATAGAGAAATGGAAAGGMCCTCTGAGCAAGTTGCATGGGGTGAGGAAAAAMTTKCTATAAGAAGCATTCTTAGATTTGCTACATAATCCCCCCCCCCCTTATTAATCTRGTTATCCCATTCTACATTTTCCTGATGGTTCTATTCATTTGTGYAATTTCAATTCTTTGCTTGGTTTCTTGTGCTGCAATAGGGTCTACCTTCACATCTGGTATGGTCCCCTTGAATAATCCTCCTCCACTTGTTTGATTTTGGGTTAGTTGTGGCTTCGGTTCTTTGTTCTTTCATGAGCTAGAGGCTCCTTAAATATCAATACTTAAGCCTCCCAACTACCTTTGTACTTTTCCCAGGATAATTTCTGGGTCGACACCCATCTCAATCATTATTTCTTCCATCTTAGTGGCTTTAATCATTGCTTCCTCCAAGGTATCCATCTGGGATGTTCTGATAGCATATTTCATATTTGGGGGCATCACATTCTTATAACAACCGAGTATGACTGAGTCATTAGGTATTTTATCTTCTAGAACCTTACTCAAAGTTTTATTAAAGATGAGATTAAAATCTTGTATTCTCTCATTCTTCCTCAAACCAATCTAGGTTAAATCGGTGAGAAGGGTACGATATGAAACTGGAGGGGTGAACACAATTAGGAACATGGATTCGAGGTCATTAAACGAGTCAATGGATCTACTGGGTAATGTCGTATACTATTCATAAGCTCTTCCCTATAAGGTTTGAAGAAATA
The DNA here is from genome assembly GCA_032191745.1 of Picea mariana. Lineage (NCBI taxonomy): Eukaryota > Viridiplantae > Streptophyta > Pinopsida > Pinales > Pinaceae > Picea > Picea mariana. The sequence continues at coordinate 10,537 of JASDQU010501683.1, read as the reverse complement.
ACCTTACCATCACATCGTCATATTCAACACGATGAAAATCACAGACATTAAGAAATAAATTAAGGTGTCTCTTGGAATCAATTGTTCTGTCTCCAGAAAATTACTTCAGGGTACCCTTAGGGAGAGYGAGGAKATCATGTTTCTCACCTCGAATATTTAAAGGGGAATYTCTTACTCTTCTTCGATTTTCAAATCTTAGGTTTTCTTGATTTCTTCCACCACCTCCTTGTCTCTCCTCATGAGGTTCTCTTCGTGGTTCTTCTCGTGGTTGTTCATTTCTTTCGGCCATCTTCGGAGATGTTTTAGGAATATGTTTTCCACTTCTTAAAATACAAAGTTGATTTCTCTTGCTTCTGGTAATGGGTCCCTTGTATTCGTCCAACTTCAATCCTGACCTTATCTTTGTGCTGCTCTAGTTGGTCTTTCGTTCCTTCAGTCTTGTTGCTCGTCTCTCCTTTGTCTTCGAAGGATTTCTCTTTGTTCTTCTTGGACCAATGTCTGCCAAGACCTTACCAATTCTTCTCAGGTTTTGAATGACGTTATTACTAGATTTTATAGTTGGTGTAAGATGCTTCGTTGATTATTCAATCCAATTTCCAAGCGGGGTTGATCATCCTATGGAAAAGTCATGTATTTTTAAAAAGATGCTAAAACAGAGTTGAAATTTCAATTCATTCCCCAGTATTGTCGCCAAAAATGTTGACGCTTAAATCCATCAGGACCAAAACGACAACCTCACGGGGATACAAATCCCCCTGCGTTTTTATAGAGGTGGTACTCCTCTTTGTTTTAAGATTTTCTTGGGACTCTAGATTTTTAGAATATAGGACTTTGCAGAAGTCCATCATGATAGTCAAAGAAATATAAAGATTGCAAAAAAATACAACAAGAAATAAAATGTTTTGTTTTTTAAATATATTTCTTGAGAAATGACTAGGAACCACACACTTCATACATTTGAAAAAGATAGACAAAATTTCCTCACATCCATCATAGTTAAACTAAAGATTTTTGATCACATAAAATAAAAGAAGATGGTTTGGATGCATAAGATAAATTTAATAAAGTAAAAACATGGGGAGCTCAAATAAAGATAATGATAGATCAATCTCAAATAATTTATACTCAAAACTCAGAGTTACAAAGTACAGTCAAAACTGATCCTGAAAAAGTTCTCTTGGGATTTATGAAAAATATATAGTCTGTTACAAAGATTTGAAATTTAAATGTGTTTGTCCTTAGGACCGAGATTGGGGCTCCCGTAGACCATGAAACAAATATGAATGAGAAGTAAGTTGTAGAAGGAGGATGATGAGCGATAACAAATTAACAAGAGCTGAAAAGAAGACAGGGAGAAGTTATCAGATTTCGGTTAAACATTTCTAGTTAAAGAAGCGAAGTAACTGGATGAAAAACTGATAAAGAAAGAAAAATGTGATCAGCATGAACTTACTATTATGGTATCTCATATTTCTTCACTTGCTTGATGTTGTCCTTTTATTGTCTTCATTGAAGATTATAGGAACCATCTCAGTTGTTTCTTGCCCTTCTTTGGCTAATTTGTTGATTTCTTTTCTAAACCAATCTTCAATATAATTTTTCATTGGTGTGACATTTATTTCAAGCCGGATTTTAATGTTGAATAACTCACCTTCCAAGTCTCTTAATTCAAGAAAAATATCATGTACTGCTTCCTCAATATCTTGATTTTTCACTGAATAATCAACTAGCCAATTGTCTATTTCATCTTCATTATATTTGAGTATGCCATAAAAATTTTCAACTGATAACCCTTTAAATATCTCAACTTGTTCGTCAAATTGTTTCTTTGTTAGAAACATTGACTTGAGAATTAATTTAGGGTGTTGTACTTCGTTAGTACCTCCTGCTAGATCTATCTCTGTGAGTCTCTTGAACAATTATTCTTTTTTCAGTATGGCTTCGCTGCATGATTGAACAATGTTATTCAAATTTTTAATCTTTTCCTTCCAGCAAACATTTAGCTATTTTATTCAACTTGGGGAAGGCAGATCCTCCTCTCTTCTTCTCAGTTCTGTCATATTATAGACTTTGATTTTAAATGGTAATACAATATTAGTGTAGAAACATTCTTCGTTCTTTAGATAAGCTTGCAGATATTCATGGAAGACATGTTCCCTTGAGCCAAAATAAATAATATTTTTCGATACCTCCCATGCTTCTTTTATTAGTGACATTCTCTTCTTAATATTTTTTTCTACATAACTCTTGATCACTTTGAGTAGGCTTTAAGATCTTTTCAACTTAATGGCAGGTGTGGTTGGTTTGACCATTGAAAAAGGACTTGCCAGGATTGGAAAATGCATTAAGGAATTCTCCAACTATATGATCCTTTCTTTTAACTTGGCATTTTCATTTTCAACCCCATCAATGGAATCATCAAGAGCATCACCGGTTTCCTTGTGAATTTTAGAGATTTGGGACGGCCGCATGTCTTTCAGGTCAACCTCTGAGCAAGATTTTCCTTCTTTTTTATCTGTTCACCTCTTTCCACAATCAATTTTTTAGATTCCTTATAAAAAATATCACTTTGAAAAGTGAAGGGTGCCTCTTCACTAAAAACCTCATTTGCCACAACTTCCAATAACACATTTTGTTGAGTTACAATTTCTGGCTATTCCATCGCAGGAAATATTTTCTCAATATCCACCTCCAACTCCATGTCATCCAAAGAAAAGCTTTGCATGTCGTTTTCTACGATTTTTTCCTCTTCCTCTTGTATTAAATTTTTTATTTTCTTTCTTACAGGCAACTTATGCAGATTCTCAATATTCCTAGGGGGGGGGGATTCTTCTCTCCTCCACCACTTGAACTACTGTTGGAAATATTTCTAATTAGGTGAGTCATTGGAGCATTGCTCTAGGATGTGGTAGTTTTGGGAGTAACAACTGGAGACTGGACGCTCCTTTTAATGGGACCCTTTCCATTTTTCTTATACAACTGATTAGTGCTTAGTATTATTTCTAGGTCACCAGCCTTGTGTATAGGAGTACTTTGGTTGTTAGCTTCTTCTTCTTCTTCTTCTTCTTCATTTAAGGTAGTCTTTATGAACGAGTTACTRAATCCTACCAAAATCATGTGTTCCACAAAGATTTTGTTAGGAACAAAGTCCTTGATCTTTTYAGCATATTTTAAGCTCACGTTATTGAAATGGCTTGCATACTCGTCAATTTAGTTTACGTTTCTGAAAATGAAATMTCCAATCTTCCACGACAAGGGGATGATTTTTTTTTTTTCCTTTTTTCATGGAAAAAATTTAGTCAGAAGTTGTTTTTCCTCRCCACTTATGTAATAAACAATTTTTCAGATACATGATATGGAAGAAAAAAGAGATTTTCTTTGGAACATAATATCCTGATGAAACTGTGATTTTCCATCTGTACTATCGTTCYTTTTTTCTCCAAGAATTTGTTAGCCTGGTCAAATATCCTGGGGATATTTTTAGCAAACACCAACCCTTTGAAGATTGAGACAAAATCATTGTAAACTTTGTAAAAATATAGAGAAGTCTTGTGTCTCCATAATGMCTGATACCAAAAGGTAACTAGGTCTATTGCACAATTCACCCTCTTACTTATAGTCAAGTTTGGAAATTGACAACAATACGATATAGAAAATACCAAATAGGAAGCCATAAAGAATTTGTTGTCCCTTTTGTAGTGTGATAACAAGGATGAGATTTTGATGGAAATCAATTTTCCGCAGTCAAAGATAGCCTATTCTTTTATTGTAAAATATAAAATATAAAGAATCATGCGAGAAATGGTGGCAGTTCTTTCCTAACCTGTCAATCTGGTGAACAACCACACAATCTTTTGAAAGGGGTTTTCAAAAGGATCGACTTGGATCCTGGTTATGTCTTCTGGAATAGTCATGGGATTCTCCAAATATTCAGGCAGGAGATCCAGGCCATTGTTATGTTTCTTCGAAAAATCTTTGCAGTCTTCTCCTTTGAAGGTAAGCGTTGGCTCTAGGAGCTTCAACATCTTGAAAAAAAATTGTGGTGAAAGGGAAATGGGGGAATGATCTTGGAGTTGTATAATTATCTGGCTCGGTACGTACTTCTCAACACACCATGCAACAAGTTCTTTGCAGTTGAATACCTCAGGAACACACCCTGCGCGAGCAATTCTGGATTCCTAGATTATGTATTTTTGTGCAAGAGGAGATGGGTAATATGAAGATGCTCTGGACCACTGAAAGTTCTGGTCTTCAGACAAAAATATTCAAAGTATCTCCAAAGAATTATTGTCTAGCTGCCATTGCCATTATGTTGATAGGAGTATTTTTCAGCTAAATAATAACTTGAAATAAATCCTTTTGGAGAGATGACAATAATATAATCCTTTGGCAAATGGAGAATTAATGAAATTTAATGAATAATCTCCTCGAGTCTTTTTCCATTAATGACAATCTCTTCGAAGCCTACACAATTAGTTGTTAGCATTAAACAACATTTAATGCATATTGAAAAAAATGTGAGAATGGTAGGGATGGACGAGAGTATTTTTGAATATGAAGTTTTTCACGTACCCAACAACCTAGGAACCTGCCAACCTGCAGTTGTGGATGATAAAATTAAGTTAAAGTGTAGAAAAACAATCAGTCAGACTCGCATGCAGGAGAAACAAATTGAGTTTAGGGACTCAAGACCCGCGACAATTCTGATGGTTAAAATGAGGATCACGGAATTTTGGGTGAAAATTGGAGGTCACGGAGCTTGGAGGATGAGAGCTCGACCATGAGAACCTGTGATGTTGAAAAAAGGATAAGTATAATATAGCAAGGTGGTCGGATGGAATTGTGGCATAGGAAAATGGTTGGGGATGAAGACCCGCTAACCCGTCGATTTTCGAAATGCGACTAAGTATGGTAACTAGAGAGGGATAGAAGGAGGGAAGAAAGGAAAAGGGAAATAAGGGAAAGTATAGAAAAGGGAAAAGAAGTTGCGAAAATAGAAAGGGGAAGGAAATTTCAGAAGCAAGAATTGATCTCAACACCCCTAAAGTAGATATAATACTATGTATTGATATGTAATAAATGTCATTGATAGCAAATAAGGTCTATGTAATAGTGTGAACACAACTATTGTAAGAAGGCTTACTAGAAGGTTACACCTACTAGAAATTTCATTCTCTAGAATGTTCTTAAGAAGATAGAAGTAGTATATATAGAGGTAGAAAGCATCATAAAAGATGTCTTGTGGAATCATTTGCAATTCAAGCTCTACTCTATTGGAGGTTCCCCCCTCGAAGAGGCAAGTGAACATTGTTTCCAGATTAATAAAGGTATCATATTTTGGCCCATATAGTTATTGTGCTAGTTGTTCAGTTTCTTTCTGCTAATATTTTGATAATTTTTGTGCTCTTGCTATGAATATTTCTATTTGATACCCTATGTTGGTGTACATGCACATTTTCCTTATTTTTCTATTGTTCAGAGGGACTACTATTTTTAGCATGTCTATTTATATCATGACTATTTATGGCATGTTTATTTATAGCATGTCTATTTTTTGAAAGTAGTTGTTTATAGTAGGTCTATTTTTAGTAGGTGGTAGTGACATGACAATGAAATGACAATGACAAGGATCAAAGCACACTCCACCTTGAATATTCCTTCTTCCATGGGAATATTTCCCTCGTAGACAAGTGCACACTTCAACTACAGTTTAGTTCAACGTGCATGAGTTGCATGTATGCACTCAGTGCCAGTTCTATTATTAGTTACTTCAGTTATGGGTTTTAGTTCAACAGGCATGAGTTTTTACTTGTGCGTGTTTAACTCTATTACTAGTCAACTTTGAACCAACTCCACTTACTACTAGTCTTATTTTTAGAAGTTTTGATTCCAAAAATAACCAAATCCATTTATACTTAGCCAAATACATTTTTGTCTAGTTAACTCCACTTATTGTTAGTTAATTTTGGAATCACATGTGCATGCAAAGGGAAGTCCTAACCCTGGTGCACACTTCTTCTCTCATGGAGAATTCTATATATATGTACCACTCTCTCATTTTAAATCAATTCATTCTAATGAATTCAATAGTTCATTCTCTCTTCTTTATTTTTGGTCTCATGCTTGCATGTGTTCTTTCTTCTTAGAAACTAGATTATTGTGCTTACCAATTTAGCTTCTTCTTTGCAACTAGATTATTGTGTGAGAATTGTTACACGTTACAAATGGTATAGATCACTTTCCAAGGAACATTTTTAGAATTTTTTACAGGCTAGAGACTTATTTTGACATCTATAAAGAACCATTGTGATATGTCGTTAAGCAGAGAAAATTGCGGTCAGGGAAGAATACACACAGAAACTACACATGGTTTCATCTTGTTGTAAATACCTGTAACCCCTATTGGTACCCCTTCGAGTAGTATAACATCATACATCACACATACATGAAATTCCACTTCCATGTACCCTCAAGTATATTGGGAGTCTTGTAGATCATCCATTCTATCGCCTGACTACTATAGTGGTACCAAAAACAACACTTGGGAAGAATACTCTCACATACCTAGGTAATCATGTAGTATGGCTAAGGGTACAATTAACCCTCCTTAGTTAGAGCCATAAGATATTGGGTCGAGTATTATTGTTGGACCCCGAAAGTATATAAGAGAGTTATAGAAAAAGGAAGTCCCTTGTCCTTATGACCCTTCAAAAACCTACCCCTTGCAACTTAAATAGAAACAATGTTGAAATTTTTCACATCTAGTCTTGGGAAACCCCACTACCTTCTTCTAGGCTGTGAAATTCCTACACAATCTTCAATATTCAAAATTTGGGCATTATGTCAGCACAATATTATCCATCCAAGAGTACAACATTGTAGGAGTAAAAGAAAAAAAAGAG
>JASDQU010501682.1:26183-46035 GCA_032191745.1 Picea mariana | reverse complement strand
TCTCCACTGGTTTACTTGCAGATGAAGAAGTGCAGGAAAAAGTCTTTGCTAGATCGGGTGGTGCATTTGATTCTCAGGATTCAACTCTATTGGATTGCAAAGCATTATTAAAACTAAAATTCAGATTACAGACCCATCCTAGAACACTTGCAGAATCTTTATTGGATGAGCTGCCAGAACTTGAGTGCAGTCTTCATGGGTTTACACACAGTATATATGTGGTTGAGATTGATGGAACCCTTCACTATGGATTAGGCATTGGCTCAAACATGTATCTACCAGGATCCAATAGGGAGGCTCTTTCAAAAGGCTGTGTATCCAGAGCTTCCACGAAAATGGAGGAGGCATTGCATGTTGCTGACTTGAAGCTACACGAAAGAATGCTTGGTATGCTTAATCTCTTTGCTCTAGTACCCTGCAGTTTTTTAGATATGTATGTAGAGCGTGTGAGATGAGATTAATCGGGCCTGGAGAATGCTTATTCAGTTTTGCATAGTTTGATGCCCAGAGAATGTTATTCAGCTGTGCATAGTCGATAATTCAAAAAGTATACAAATATAAATCTTATGCTTGAGAAGCTTTCATGCCTAATGGTCTTTGGTATGATTCTTTTACGAGCGTCATTTTTTATGCTTATTGGTTTCTATAAAAAGCGTCGTTTGATGATGTTTGTCCTCCCTCTTCATCGTTATTCTTTGTGTTTTTATGGTTTCTCAATCACAGGATCATATTTTTTTTTAACTAAAACGGGTAGATTTTTTATTATTTAGATATCGGTTGGGCCAAGGCCTAAACAACCATCATTACAATGATTCAGCAGTCCACTTTTTTGAGTCATGGGGTTTTCCTTTTTTATTGCTGAGGGTTGAAATGTTTCCAGTTTTATGGGATAGTTTTATGAGATGTTTCCCCATTTTTGCTAAATGTGCCTTGGGACAAGAGGCATCCCGTGTTTGCCTGTTCGTCTGCTTCCGTATAATCACAGGATCATATTTGACTCAATAAGAGGGGTTTCTTTTTAACAATTTTCTTACATTCCATTCCTCATTTGGAGTTTTTGTCCTCCCAAAAATAATATTATGTAATTTTAGGTTGACACCCAAGGTCAACTTCATGCCTGCTCAATTTTCGATTCATAACTCACCGAGGCAAGGGGAGAGTTTTTTATAAAATAAACTTCAGAAAATAGAGTGGCTAAAATTTACCATATCCTTGGGTATAATAACATATTTGAGCTTTATATTTCCATTGTATGTTGACCTATGTTGCATCAAGAATCATAAAAGAGAAATTGGTATTGGTAGGAAAAATGTTCTTTGAAATAGGGATGGCTAAAGTCCAGTGTTGACCAGAAACTTGGATAGACGTTTATTTGAAACAGTAGAAATTGGAAACACCAAAAAATAAAAAGCAACAGGGAATGGGGGAGGAAACAGTAAAGGAAACTATAGTAAAAAATCCGAAACAAGAAGAAAGACTAAAATACCAATACTTTGAAGTTCATTTAGATATTAAGCGATGAGCGACTTATTGTAGTCATAGATAAGACATTCTTCATTACCGAATGCTAATTATATAGATAAGAGATATTGATATTACATCATTATATCATAATTTGAAAATGAGCTCATCAAGATTCGAAACAATGAAAATTAAAATGTGCGACACATCATAATATAATAAGGATAACACAATTGCAAAATGCCCAGTAATAATGGGAAAACGATAAGATGTTCTTCTCCTTTCAATATTGCTGCATGGCTTTTATTAGGTGTTGGTGATCCATCCTATATTGACATCAACAAACAGATCATCATCAACCAAGCAACATCAACTAGTAGATTGTTGTTGATTAGAATCAACTATGTCCAATTGGAAGGTGAACCATCATGGCACCTGTTAGTTAGGAAAGTTATATTGTTTTTTTAACTGAAACTGGGAAATATTTTATTATAAAAAAGCTGTAGCATAACTAACAGCAATCATACAAATAGTATTGATTGAGTGTCTTGCAGTTCTTTCCCCCTCCCTTCAAAGAACTGGGGGGAGAGAAGGCAAACTTTCCTGTAGGGGCTTTTCGTGCCAAATTCCTGAGTACAATGATAGAATTCTACAAATTGATTGCAAAGAAGAATACAGAAACAGAGCATAGTTATCGATTGCTAGTTATAATCCCCCTCTTAATCAAGGAAAGTCGTTTCTGCCTCATAAGTTATCGGTTCCAATTAGACTTCCTTCCCCTTATGAGAGGATGGGAGGGATTTGGAACATTCTTCAAGATTTCGACAAAAGAAAAAGATTTTGAAGACTCAGAATGAACCTGTGCTATTCTGATTTAGTATTCAGCTCTGATTTTAAGACTTTTCTTTTCTGACATCTATCAATTGTTTGCTGCTATAACGATCTTACCTCTTGATATGCGGTGCTTACACTCTTGACTCTTTTGTACAATATTTTGGTTTATGTAGATCTAAAGTTTTGATAGGTGTTTCAGAAGTTTTCATATTCAGATGTAGGGTTTTAACTTTTAAGTTGTATGAGAGCAGATTTGTTGTCATGAGGTGAAATTTTAACACAGAGGCAACAAGGTCAATTATCCATTGTTAGCTGGATGGAGTTTTAGCAAGTCTTGAGGTGTTAACATTCTATACCACGGGTTACAAAAGAAATTTGAACATAAAATGGTAATTATTAAACAAGAAAGTTAAACACTGGGTGAATAGATCAATGAGTTGAGTTTCATAAACATATCGTTGAGAGAAACTTGTATCACAATACATTGGTGGAGTTTTCATCCTTATCTAGAGGGAATGTCAATTGTTTGCTGCACAAACATTGCAAAATGATTACAATTAGGTAATAACCTAATTGGCAAGGTTCGATGCTTTTTTTCTTTGGGATTCAAAATTCGTTGAATATTAAAGGGAGAATGAAATTTTTTAAGGTTCGTCCAACAAGTTCGGGCAACCAAATCAGAACGAACTATTGTGTTTTTTCATTGTAGAATATCACCTCAAGAATTTGAAGAGCATATCTTGTGTACTTTTCTTCGAGGATTAGTGCAGTTTTCCTGATCTTTTCTTGAGTTTTTTTAGACTTTTTCTTGATCTGAGTTTTTGTACTGGTGTATTTCTTTATATTTTTGTGCTTGTCTGAGTTTTTCTCGATCTGAGTCAAACTCTTGGCTCTTCTGCCTTGTTGAGTTTTTCCTGATTTCGAGTCTGGTAACTTTGAGTCTATCCCTAAACACTATTTCGCCCAACTCATTAATTTCTTTCTGTTTATGTTTGGAGAAGCTTCTGCAATGCTAGCTAACTTGCCATTACTTTGGCAGATGACTAGATTGATGATTCCGTTGGATTCAGTTTCCTGAAAGCTGCACCCCACTGTTTCATTTATGGTTCAACTAATTCTCCTCTTCTCCATCAACTGTCTAGTGTCCATTGATTGTTCTTCATTGATTGTTCATTATCTACGGTTTATATCTCTAGTTTTTCCATAGCCAGGGCCCAAAGAGCTGCAATGTGATTATCTCTTAGCGTTAAAGACTGTCACTGTTGAAGGCTATCTCGCAGGACGTGATTTATTGGATTTGGATTGCCTTAGCTTTGATTTTGACCTCCTTTGTTCATTTAGACTATCATCTTTGCATTTGATTCTCTCAAGGGACCATGAATCACACTGTGAAGTGTCAGTCTCCATTGCAATTTCAATGTTTACCTAGTTATAATGTTTAGAGCTAAGTTGCACAAAACTTGGAAATGAGCATGGGTTTCGGAAATGGGAACGTTGTGGAAATGTGATCCCCCCCAAATGAGTACATCGAGGAAACACGGTATATAAAAAATACTATATATATATATGTTTTTCCCCCATGTTGCCACACTCCCACCCTTTAGCCCATAGGCGAGAATGAGATTGTTGTTACCTTGCCAGCCCCAATTAACAATTAGCTCACGAAGTGCCCCAATTAACAATTAGCTCACGAAGTGCCCCAATCAACAATTGACTCATGAAGAGTGAACATGTCACAAGTGGGATTTGAACCCAGGTGGGGAGGATAACAACTTCTCCTCTCCACCACTTGAGCTAGACCCAATTGACTTGTGTGTGTGTGTATTTGTAAATAACACATTATCTTGCAAGAAAATAACATTGATACACAAATGACATTTTGGAAGGAAATCTACGTCCATATCAATTCCCACAGATGATTACATTATGCAAAATCCAAAGCAATAATTATAGATGAGGCTATACATCCAAAATTAACCTTTATATATGAGGCTATTTGTTCTAAATTATAACATGAGTTAAGTCTTATACATATCCATCACATCTTCATTTTCATCAACAAAAATAGAACAAGTTGCCTATTCAACATTGGATTGTGGATTGGAGGATGAGGTTCCGGTTCCACCTTCATCATGATCAATATTAACAACAAGGGAGATTCCATCGATCACTTGTATATTCATCATCTGTACGAGACACAAGGTGTAGGCTTGAATGCACATAACAAGATCCTTAACTTTTTGCAATCCCAACTTGTTTTTAGAGATTTCTCTTTTTTTTCAAATGAATGTAAAAATTAAGTAACTAGGTTTAGAGATAACTTTGAGTTCCATAGATTAGGGGTTTTTAGTTTTTCTATGTGTCTCAAGGTCCTCATGGGCACTTGGGTGGGCATGAAAACTACACCAATGTGTTGAAACATGTTGATCCATTTTTAGATGCGTTTCCAAATTGTAAACATGGCACATTTTGTACTTGTTTTCAATTGTTCTGGGTTTCGGTATGGTGTGGTGGGGGGTGTTTGTTTCCTACAATGTAGGTTTAGATATGGCATTGGAATTTATCATAGTTTATAATGTTTAATGCTTTATTAATAGATGAGGGAATGGTGTTTTATATTAAAATCAATATTTTTTTTAATATTTTGAAAATTTTGAAATATATATATGGATGAGCTTGATGATGTTGAGATCACAAATAAAAAGAGGGAATCAAATAAGCTCACGTGAGTGTGGTCTAGCGACAAGCAATGAGGTGTTCGAGCTTGTATTAACGTAGAGACTCGAGGTTCAAAATCCCTCGAGTGGGTGCCAATGAGGTCAGGTGCAAGTCCTCGGTGATTTTGACAGCATAGATACGCTCCTCATAGCGTGACATCTCAGCCTAAGAGATTCTATAAGATGTATTTCTCAAAAAAAAGAAGGGATCAAATGGAACCAAATTGACAACCCAAAAATCTGTAGTGTAAAGATGTTATCACATAAACTTGTCAAAGCCTTATGGGTTTGTGTTTTCTACCTAAGTCTGTATTTTTTCCCGTCTCTCCTCCTTTCGCAGACCCGATTGTAAGTTTTTCCTCTCGGCTTGTAGTTTTTCTTCTGTCTGCCCTCATTCGTTTGATCAACTTGTTTTCTCTAGGTTCGATCACTTCTCTCTTTATCTCTCTCACTGATCATTTTGTTTTCTCGAGCCCTCAGTCAGTCGTCCAGGTAATTGTTCACAGAAACTGTAGTCATAAGCACAAGCGCAACACTTAGAGCGGTCTGATATGGACTCAAACCAAGCGAGCATGAGCCGTTAATCTCGAGGGGGATAAGTGGCATTCGATCCAAGTGTTCGGAGAAATAATCTTCGAGAGTTTCAAAGTGAGAAGTGCATAAAACTTCCGGAGAGCCGAAGCCCGAACTCCCGAAAGCAATCGTGGACCATTGATCTCAAAATCAGTAGGGAGTCGTTGATCTTAGCGGTAGTGCCTCCCCGAGGTCCCGAAGTGAATCTGAGCCGTTGATCAACAATAGCCACGTGTCGTCAGATCCATAGCTCCGGGTGAAAACACAGAAGGAAAAATAAGTTTGAGATTTGATTTTCCCGGAGCCCGGAGACCAGGAGTGGATCTCAACCATCCAATTCAAAGAGCCACGTGTCGCCAGATCCATAGCTTCGGGTAAAAGCACAGCAGGTAAACAAGAGCTAGCTCCCGAGCCCTGGAGAGCCAAATGCATGTCGGCTATTAGCACAGACAGGTGACACCCTTATGGTTTTGGCACGTGGCACTCTTTTCAAGTATTCTTAGACACGCCTCCAGCCTGCTTTCAAGTAGCACATGTTACCTCTCCATCTGCAACACATCAGCATGGTGACATCTGGCCTCCACGTCAGATCATCCTCTGGGAGGTGTTATTGTTCAGTGCCAAAAGTAGCGCCCCACCCCAAAGCACACTTTTGGCAGATCCTAAAGTTGGTAGGCGAGTAAGCTTGGCGGTGGCGCCAAATCTAGTCGGTGCGCCCAGATCTCAGATCGTGACTAGATTAGCGACCACAGTCTATTGCGGGGACGCAACATGCTCGGGCGATATTTTTCTTGAGCGGTCCCGCAATGGAAACCATGGTATGGTGAAAATACTACGTGGCAAAATGGGATGGATTGCGGGCCCAAAAGCAGTTTGAACCCAAACCACCTCTGAGCAGCCCCGCAATTTCATGTTTATATGACATCCTATCCGAGAGCAGCAAGTGGCCGCACCCATGAGCATTAAGTCTCATTCAATCTCCAAGGAAAAGCCGTTAATGCAAGGTAGATTTGGTGGTTGAAACCTTGGCTCACCCCATAAATGGAAGGCATGGAAGGCCCGACCGTGGGGACTGAACCGTTAGCCCGTGGTACCCCGACCGTGGGGACAGAAGAAGTCGTCGACGCAAAGCTTTGATTGTAGTGATCAGATCACATTCCTGATAGTCGGGGACCATTCTGAGTATAAGTAGATAGTTTTTACATTTTGTTGGGGTCGATGGTTGAGCTAGGCTCCCGCATTGTAAAGTTTTAATGGAACTTTGGTTCTTCTGGTTATGTATCTGTATTTGAGACTTCTTGTTTTATGTAAGTCAGCTTCCTTTCATATCTCTGTAAACAACTATGTTAAAACACTTGGGCATGGATGATCCAATCAAGGGTAGTTATGTTTTTGTGATGTAGGTTTGATCAGAGTGACATCGCGACCAATTTTAATCAATCTCTTGTGTTGTCTTTTCCTTCCAACACTGAATGACTCGGGCATGGATGATCCAGTTGGGTTGTTGTTATTGAATTGTGATGTATGTTTGATTGCAGTTCAGTGATAATCTCATTCAGTTCCTTAAAACTCCGAACCAAGAGGATCTTGTCTTCTGAGTTTTTCCTCCTTAGGCTGTTGGAGGACCGAATGTCCATAGCAGACCTCTTCACTCTCCTCAAGTTCTTCCCCCTACTCACCTTTACTACAACTTACCGATTGAAGTTAGATCAAGACCTCATCTGCGTATGCATACCAACCCAGTTTTCTGAGTTAAAGCGATATTATCCAGAGACTGCGTCCATTAGACCACCCTTAAATTTATTCATTGTGACATACAAACTGATGGGTATTGGGCTTACCTTTGCCGCAATCCAGAGGTGACTTCCAGTGCTAACATTTCTGGCGCCATTGCCAGGGACGAATTGAAGATTTTCCTTGGGATAGAACGACAAAGAGCTTCTGATTATGAAGGTGCATCAGATATCAGAACCATTCAAGATTGCAACTTGCACCTGGCGACTCCACTGTTTCAGTTCTGGCTCATAAAGGCAGACACACGAGGTCCACTTCACTGCTGCCTCTAGCAACCCGTGAAGTTGACCTAGAGGAAATTATCGAAAAGGGGAAGACCGCTCAAAAAGGTACCTCCACTGTTGTACCAAGTTTTTCTGATAATTTGCATAATCCCCCTTTACCCACTCCAGTAACTGTTTCTGATTCTCCTATTATACAAATTGTTGGAGTTTCAAGAAATTTAAGTTTTGGGAGTTTTCCTGCCGATTTCTCCCCTCCTATTCTTGGTTTGGAAGGAGAGAGCTTTGACACCCCTTTCTTCCCCGAAGTTGTGAAGTGGAAGGAGAGAGCTTTGACCTTAGAAGACTTTCCTACTCCAGACTTTACGACTCCTCCTATTAGAGTTGCTGCAGTTACAAAAGGGGAAACCTCTGTTACCCCTAGCCCCTCATCTTTATCTCCTAACGCTCAACCTTTTGCTTTTTCTCCCAGAAGCACAGCCCCAGTCTCGCTTGTCCAAACTCCATCTCCTCCTGTTTCTCCTCAAGCTCACGTCCAAATGGAAGGTGTTAATCCTCCTAGGAACATAATGGTTGAGATATTGGCTGCCAGATACGCCCCTCTGGTCTTACCTCAGCCTATGAATGCGTTCCCAGCTACAGACTACCTTAAGTACATGCCCCAATTCATCGGGGAGGGAGACATGACTGCAGAAGAGCACCTTTCATCCTTTTATAGATTTGCAGAGATTCAGGCCATTGACAATGAAGATGACTGGATGAGAGTTTTTGTACAGAGCCTCGATGGTGATGCTAGGGAATGGTTTAAGGACTTGCCTCCTGGATCTATTGACGGGATTGTTGCTCTGGATGATGCATTCTAAGGCACTGGGGGAATAAAAAAGATCTCCTTTATTATATTACAAAATTTGGGGCACTCAAGAGAGAGGAGGGGGAATCTGTTTCAGACTTCTCGAAGAGATTTAATAAAATGTATAAAAAGATTCCAGCTGAAGTTAAGCCTATAGAAATCTCTGCCAAAATGACTTATGCTAATGCTTTTAGCCATGACTTTTGCCTACTGTTGAGAGAAAGAAGAGCTACCTCTTTGGCTCATATGCAAGATGCAACCCTTGAAGTAGAATCCAATATATTGGCGGCTGACAAACTTAGGGGTAAAGCTGATAGAGACAGGGGAAAAGGTAGGTCTGAAACCCTGACTTCTAGTTCCTTTGTTGCCCCCCCCCCCCAAACAGATGAAATGACCAAGCTACTAAAATCACTTTTTGCTAGAATGGAAAAGATCGAATTAGAAGGAAAGCAGAACTACAGAAATCCCCAAAATGCTGATAACAGAGGTAACTATAGGAGGCTTAACAATACTCCTCAGATTATCCAAAGAGACCAGAGGAGCAGAGATAGAGATGATCAGAAAATCCAGACCCCTCTCCAAAATAATCTTGTTGCTGATGAAGAAGAAGGGGATGAAGACCTTGATCCCGTAATCCACTGTCTTGGGGACACCTCCTCTTTTCCTCACTTAACTCAGTCTGCATACGAGGAATCTCTCATGGATAGTCAGCTGAATGAGCTGAGCAAAGGGGACAAGGCCAACGACAACTCCAATAGATATAACCTCAGGTCTAAGAAGAAAGAAAGAAAGCCTAATTTTCCTGAGCAGCCTACCAGAGCAAAGAAGCCTGCTGAAGATGTAGCAGACGACAACAAAGGTAAGAAAGTTCAAACCACCCCCTCTCAAGTGGCCATAACTTCTGTCCCAGAAGTGAAAGAAATCCTAAAGCCTACATCTCCTTTTAATTTTGAGCATGAGGTTCAGAAGATTAGGATCCCTGTACCCCTTCCAGCATTGGTCAAGCATGAAGATTTCAAAAGGAGCCTCTTTAAGCTGCTGATGCTTGAACCCACAATTCATCCCACAGACTCAATCAATTTGCAAGATGAAAAGCCAATAGTTATCTTAGGACCTCTGATAGAAGACAAAGATGATTCATCCCCTCCCTTCTATACATCACTGAATATACATGATAAGGTGCTGCATAATTGTTTGATGGATTTAGGGGCATCTCATAATCTCATGCCCAAAATTGTCATGGAAGAACTGGGATTGGAAATCACAAAAGCTTACCATGACTTGTATTCCTCTGACTTTAGGCAAGTGCAATGTCTTGGGGTTATCAAAGACCTAGTTGTGACCTTGTTTCAGCTGCCCATGAAAAGTGTGGTTATGGACATTGTAGTGGCTGATGTTCCCCCCAAGTTTGGCATGCTTTTGTCAAGATCTTGGATAAAAAGACTTGGGGGAACCTTGCAAATGGACCTCACGTATGCCACTATTCCTGTGTTTGGGGGGGAGCATAGAAAACTTTACAGGGAAGCTCAGCTGACATATATTATTAGTGATGAAGCAAACCCCACCAATCATCCTATCTTTGCACTTGACACTGATCTGGGGTCTAGTTTGTTACAACTCACTGATGCTCCCGAGCCTCCCCTTAAACTCAGAAAGCAGTCCGTTACTTTTCATGAAGATCCTCCTCTCACCACTTCTGTTTGGAAGATGTTCTTTGATGGAGCCTCTTCTAAGGATGTTGCCTGTGCTGGAGTGGTTTTTGTTTCACCTTCTCGAGAGACCATATCTCTGTCCTACAAACTGGAATTTGAAGCTACAAATAATGTGGCAGAGTATGAAGCTCTTGTTTTGGGCTTAAGGGCTGCAAAGGACATAGGGATCAAGGAAATATCTGTGATTGGGGATGCATAATTGATTGTTAATCAGATTAGAAATCTTTATCAAGCTAAGCATCCCAAACTCAGAACTTCTAGAAATGAAGTGTGGGACCTGATTGACAGTTTTTTCTTGGCTTTCAACATTTCATTCATTCCGAGAGAGGAAAACACGGTGGCTGATTCTTTGGCTGTTTCAGCGAGCAATTTCAGAGTTCCCCTTCCACCCAAGCTCAGGTATGATATAGAAGTAAAAGACAGGCCCTCTATACCTAACAATGTCAAGCATTGGAAGGTGTTTGAGGATGATCTTGAGATCAAAAGGATTCTGGAGATTGTTGAGGAATTTTCAGCATTGCATATAGATCAGGATCCTAATTCTGAAAATGAGCCTCACACTGATGTATTTTTAAAGAAAATTGCTAATCATCGTATTGTGCAGTTGCCTAGCAATCACATTTCGAAGGGACTAGTCCCTTTGGAAAGGATATTTGATAGTAATGATGTGGTAGTAAAAGCTAAGAGGCCAATTGATGATGTCGAGATATCTGAGTGCAACATTGGTATAGAGGAGAATCCAAAATTTGTCAAGTTGTCAAGCAGCTTGTCGAGGGAGCAAAGGTCCGAGTATGCTGAGCTATTAAAGAAATTTGCTGATGTGTTTGCCTGGACTTATGAGGATCTTAGAACATGTGACACCAACATTATTGAGCACAAGATCCCACTGAAGGAAGAAGTCAAACCATTTAGGCAAAAGTTAAGATAGATAAATCCTATGTTGCTGCCTATCATGGAGAGAGAGGTGAAGAAGCTTTTGGACGCTCAGATTATTGTGCCATTGAGGTATTCTGAGTGGGTGGCAAATTTGGTCCCAGTAAGAAAGAAAAGTGGAGAAATCAGACTTTGTGTCGATTTCAGAAACCTGAACAGGAGCTCGAAGAAGGACAACTACCCTTTGCCAAAGATGGAACACATATTACAGAGGGTGACTGGTGCATCTAGGATGTCCATGATTGATGGATTTTCTGGCTACAATTAGATCTCTGTCTTGCCTGAAGATAGAGAAAAGACAGCCTTCACCACTCCTTGGGGTACATTCATGTATGCCAAGATGCCCTTTGGGTTGATGAACGCAGGGGCAACCTTTCAACGAGCTATGGATATAGCTTTCATCGGAGAAAAAAACAAATTTGTGGTCATCTATTTGGATGATGTCACGGTTTTCTCCAGTTCTGATGTAGAGCATTGTGAGCATTTGAAAAGGGTTTTCTTGAAATGCCGGAAATTTGGTATCTCCTTAAACCCCAAGAAATCATTATTTGCCATGAAGGAAGGGAAATTACTGGGGCATATAGTATCTGCTGAGGGAGTAAGAATTGATTCCAACAGGGTGGAAGCGATCCAAACCTTGTCACTCCCTAGGTCCAGGAAAGAAGTCCAGTCTTTCTTGGGAAAGATTAATTTTTTGAGGAGGTTTGTTTCCAATTTTGCTGAATTGGTAAAGCTTATAACAACCATGTTGAGGAAGGGAAATGAAGTTAAGTGGACTACTGAGTCTTGAAGTTCCTTTGATCAGATAAAGAAAGCCTTGATTGAAGCACCTGTGCTTATCAGTCCTGATTACTCAAAGGATTTCCTCATTTTTTCATTTGCTTCGTTTGATACAGTAGCGGTTGTTTTGTTGCAGAAGAATGCTGAGGGGCTGGAGCAGCCTATTTCCTTTTTCAGCTGGGCATTGAGGGACGTCGAGGTAAAATATGACATCATGGAGAAACATGCCTATGCTTTGATAAAGGCTCTCAAAGCCTTCAGAGTCTATGTGTTGCACTCAAAGGTTATTGCATATGTTCCTTCAGCTTCTATGAAGGACATTCTCATTCAGCCCGACATAGATGGAAGGAGGAGCAAGTGGATTGACCAACTCCTTGAATTCGATTTGGAAATAAACTCCACCAAATTGGTTAAAGGCCAAGGTTTAGCCAAGCTATTGGCTGAATCTAATTACGAAGCTTTGGGGGTTAATTTTAGCAGCACCTGCTTAGAAAATCAGCAGGCTGAGTTGTCTCGTACAGGCCCACAAGTCAGCCCTCCATTGGCAGAGTGCACTTGGTACAAAGACATTATATTTTTTCTGCAGGAGTTGCGACCTCTAGATGGTATGGGAAAAAGCAAGGCAAGAGTTCTTAAGCTCAAAGCAATTAAATATTGCTTTATTGAGCAGGTTTTGTATTGGAAAGACGCTCTGGGAGTGCTTCTGAGATGTTTAGACCCACTAGAGGCCCAAAAGATTATGTTTGATTTTCATGACAGCCTATGTGGGGGACATCACTTCTGGAGAACCACGGCCTATAAAATTATCAGGGCTGGGTATTTTTGGCCTACTCTGTTCACTGATGTCTGTGCGAAAATTAGAGCTTGTATTAAATGTCAAAAATTTGGGAAGCAGCAGCTAAAGTCCCTGCTATTGAAGCCTGTGGTTGCTTCAGGGCCCTTCCAGCAATGGGGCCTAGACTTCATTGGGGAAATTCATCCCGTATCAAGCGGTCAACACAGATGGATCCTGACTGCCATAGATTATTTTACCAAGTGGATAGAAGCTATCCCCACAAGGAGTACTTCTCATAAGGTGATCATTGGTTTCCTGGAGGATATTATAGTAAGGTTTGGTTGTCCGAACATAATCATCACTAATAATGCTGCATCCTTCAAGGTTGAACCACTGATCAAGTTTTGTGAGCAGTTCATAATTTCATTGATCCACTCTACCCCTTACTATCCACAAGGCAATGGATTAGTAGAGTCTTCTAACGAAAGCCTGATAAAGATCATCAAAAGACTGTTAGAAGACAACAAGAAAGCATGGGATTCAAAGCTCAAGTTTGCTCTGTGGGCTGACAGGGTGACAACAAAGAGGTCCCTGGGCATCTCCCCTTTCCAGCTTGTATATGGAACTGAAGCAGTTTTTCCTTCTCAGCTCGCCTTGTTGGTGGCAAAGTTCTTCCAAGACTGCCAGGAAGAGCTTGATGATATGATCAGGAGGATGCATCAGCTGGTCGAAGTGCAGCAGGCTAGGGAGAAACTACTAGACAAAGCACATGAACGTCAATAGAAGATCAAGCAAGCCTTTGACAGAAAGGCGAGAAAAGAGGATTTCCAACTGGGAGATCTAGTACTCAAATGGGATGCACCCAAACAGGACAAGGGCAAGCATGGTAAACTTGAAGCCCTTTGGATCAGACCATTAAAGATTTCTGAGGCATTTTCAAATAATACTTACAGGTTGCAGGATTTGGAGGGTGATGATGTTTTTGGTGGGCCAGTAAATGGGCACTTCCTAAAACAGTTTTCTGTTTAAAAGCCGCAGTCGACGTCCCATCATTGTAAATACTGTTCCTGTTTTATGTTTGTTTTGTTTTGTTTTTAATAGGAGACGCCATAACCCAAAGCAAAGGCACTGGAGCTGTGTGTTGTTGGCAGCTCGCCATGCCATCCCCTGTGGAGCCAAATGTTATCACATAAACTTGTCAAAGCCTTAGGGGTTTGTGTTTTCTACCTAAGTCTGTATTTTTGCCTATCTCTCCTCCTTTTGCAGACCCGATTGTAAGTTTTTCCTCTCGGCTTGTAGTTTTTCTTCTGTCTACCTTCGTCCGTTTGATCGACCTATTTTCTCTAGGTTCGATCACTTCTCTCTTTACCTCTGTCACTCATCATTTTGTTTTCCCGAGCCCTCAGTCAGTCGTCCAGGTAATTGTTCACAAAAACCGCAGCCATAAGCACAAGCACAACACTTAGAGCTAGCATGAGCCGTTAATCTCGAGGGGGACAGGTGGCATCCGATCCAAGTGTTGTGATTTTCAAAGTGAGAAGTGCATAAAACTTCCGGAGAGCCGAAGCTCGAACTCCTGAAAGCAATCGTGGACCATTGATCTCAAAATCAGTAGGGAGCCGTTGATCTTAGTGGTAGTGCCTCCCTGAGGTCCCGAAGTGTCGAAGTGGCTGAAGGCCCGAAGTGAATCTGAGTGTTGATCAACAATAGCCACGTGTCGTCAGATCCATAGCTCCGGGTGAAAACACAGAAGGAAAAATAAGTTTGAGATTTGATTTTCTTGGAGCCCGGAGACCTGGAGTGGATCTCGGTCGTCCAATTCAAAGAGCCACGTGTCACCAGATCCATAGCTCCAGGTAAAAGCACAACAGGTAAACAGGAGCTAGCCCATGAGCCCTGGAGAGCCAAATGCATGTCAGCTATCAACACAGACAGGTGACACCCTTATGGTTTTGGCACTTGGCACTCTTTTCAAGTATTCTTAGACATGCCTCCAGCCTGCTTTCAAGTAACACATATTACCTCTTTGTCCGCGACACATCCCCATGGTGACATCTGGCCTCCACGTCAGATCATCCTTCGAGAGGTGTTATTGTTCAGCGCCAAAAGTAACACCCCACCCCAAAGCACACTTTTGGCAGATCCTAAAGTTGGTGGGCTAGTAAGCTTGGCGATGGTGCCAGATCTAGCCGGTGCACCCAAATCTGAGATCGTGACCAGATCAGCGACCACAGTCTATTGCGGGGATGCAACATGCTCTGGCGATATTTTTCTTGAGCGGTCCCGCAATGGAAACCATGGTATGGTGAAAATACTACGTGGCGAAATGTGATGGATTGCGGGCCCAAAAGCAGTCTGAACCCAAACCACCTCGAGCAGCTCCGCAATTTCATGTTTATATGGCATCCTATCCGAGAGCAGCAAGTGGCCGTGCCCTTGAGCATTAAGTCTCGTTCAATCTCCAAGGAAAAGCCGTTAATGGAAGGTAGGTTTGGTAGTTGAAACCTCGGCTCACCCCATAAATGGAAGGCATGGAAGGCCCGACCGTGGGGATTGAACCGTCAGCCCGTGGTACCCCTGGGAGCAGATTTCCCTGCAGACCCATGCTGATCTGAGCTCGTGTCTGACAGAGGGACGCACGTTCAGTCTGACAGAAGAAGTCGCTGACACAAAGCTTTGATTGTAGTGATCAGATCACACTCCTGATAGTCGGGGACCGTTTTGAGTATAAGTAGATAGTTTTTACATTTTGTTGGGATCGATGGTTAAGCTAGGCTCCCGCATTGTAAAGTTTTAATGAAACTTTGGTTCTTTTGGTTATGTATCTGTATTTGAGACTTCTTGTTTAATGTAAGTCAACTTCATATCTCTGTAAACAACTGTGTTAGAACACTCGAGCATGGATGATCCAGTCGAGGGTAGTTATGTTTTTGTGATGTAGGTTTGATCAGAGTGACATCGCGACCAATTTTAATCAGTCTCTTGTGTTGTCTTTTCCTTCCAACACTGAATGACTCGGGCATGGATGATCCTGTCGGGTTGTTGTTATTGAATTGTGATGTATGTTTGATTGCAGTTCAGTGATAATCTCATTCAATTTCTTAAAACTCTGAACCAAGAGGATCTTGTCTTCTGAGTTTTTCCTCCTTAGGCTGTTGGAGGATCGAATGTCCATAGCAGACCTCTTCACTCTCCTCAAGTTCTTCCCCCTACTCGCCTTTACTACAACTTACCGACTGAAGTTAGATCAAGACCTCATCTGTGTATGCATACCAACCCAATTTTCTGAGTTAAAGCGATATTATTCTGAGACTGCGTCCATTAGACCACCCTTAAATTTATTCATTGTGACATACAAACTGATGGGTACTAGGTTTACCTCTGTCGCAATCCAGAGGTGATTTCCAGTGCTAACAAGAAAAAAAAACCAACACTAAATAAGTATGTTGGACTAGAGAGAGATAAGATAAGATAAGATACTTTTATTAATGTCCAACAAATGACCAAAGGTAGGTCAATGGTCTTGCTCAGTACACAAGTGGCGATATAAAGTGGGAGTGCAAAGGCCACTTCTATAAAAGATAGAATCAATTCCACCCTAAAAGATCTGAGCACAACTATCACAATGCCAAAAAGATAAAATACAATGCTTTGGAGCCAAGTGCATGGGAAAGAACCTCAATGCTCCAAAGACCCGCCATCGGATGAAGGAGAGAGGGGGTCCTCTAATGAAGTCAAAAGGGAAGCCCTCTTATCATTTGAGTCTATAGGAAAGAAAATTTGTATAGAAAACTGGTTCGAGGTGTTAGCACTGAGAGTCACCCTCAGATTGCGAGAGGATAAGCCCAGTACCCATCAAATGTTTGTGGAGGTAGGTTTATGAATGGAGGTCAAATGGACAAAGCTCAGTACGAGAATGTTTTAACACAGAAACTGTACAAGAAATGCATAGGGAAATGAGGTCCTGATTAACTTCAATCAGTGGTTTAATGTTAAAGTTGAGCTGAAGGAAAACTTATTGAGAAAGGTGGACAAGTCTGCCATGGGCATTTGGCCTTTCAAGCAGCTTGGTGAAGAAAAACTCAGGCACAAGAACACTCTTGAACTTAAGTTTCAGACACTGAAATATATCACAACAACATAATAATCAAACCTCCATTACTATGCGACTACAACAACTCGTCTGGATCCTCCATGCACGAGCATTTCAGCATAAGAAGAAACAAGGTAACAAAGAAAATACTAAAACTGGTCACAACAATACTATAATCAAACCTACATTACAATACGACTACAACCCTCATCTGGATCCTCCATGCACGAGTGTTTCAGTACATATTAAACAAGATGATGAAAGAAACTGACTTCTATTAATGCGAAAGTCTCAGGTCTCATACAAAACTAGAGAACAACTCTGTTATCAAAATATTACAAAATAGGGAGCTCTGCTCAACTAGTTGATGACCATAACAAAATTTGGAACTGATCTATTTATACTTAGATTAGTCCACAACTGCCAGGAGTGTGATCTGGCCATCCCATTCAAAGCTTTACGTCTGTGCATCCTTCTGTCAGACCGTGTGTGTTTGCTCCTGTCAGATGTGAGCTCGGATCAATATGGGCCTGCAAGAAGAAATCATCCATCGTGGTACCTCGGGCTGACAGTTCCGTCTCCTCGGCCATAGCTTCCAAGTTTCCTATTTATGGACTGAGCTGAAGTTTCAACTACCAGTCCCTCTTTTCTTAATTGATCTCTCCTTGGGATCGGGGTGTGGCTTAACGCCTAGGGGGTGGCCATGTGTTGCTCTCGGATTTGTCGTTATATAAGCACGTGATTGCGGGGCCGTCAAAGGCGGTTTAGATTTACACCGCTTTTGAGCCCGCAATTCACCACCTTTCGCCACGTAGCTCTTCTGCTATACCATGGTTTCAATTGCGGGATCGCTCAAGAATTTTATCGTTCGAGCATGTTGCGTCCCCGCAATGAAACATGGCCGTTGATCTGGTCACGATCTGGGATCTGGGCGCACCTGCTAAATTTAGCGCCACCGCTAAAGTTTATCAGCCCACCAATTCTAGGATCCATTAAAACTGTGCATGGAGATGGCGCTAATCTTGGCGCTTGAACAAGAACATTTCCTGGAGGATGATCTCCTGCAGCTGACGTGGTGGCTTGATGTCACTATGCTGACATGTCATGAAAAGAAGGGTGACATGTGTCAGGGCCAAATGGAAGCCACTTGGCTCCATGGATGAGCTCCACGCGTCGGAACTGATGGGTGGCAAGTTTCTTCGGCACTTCGGAGTCAGGGGGGGTCTGCATATAGAGTTGTCATAACTCACAGAGTAGTACGGGCCTGTGTGACATGGCGGCCTAAAATGAATGCCATGTGGCCACCATCTAGAGGGACAGATGGCGAAAGATCTGTAACTTCGGGCAAAAGTACTTCGGAGGAAAATGAGAGAAGCTGAAACTCCCGAAGTAAATCACGACCGTCTGATCTGGAAGGACGCGTGGCGCTTGATCTGTAACTCCGGGGCATCCACCTGGTCTTTAAACCTCGCGCAAATTTGACATTCTGAATGCACGATTGTCGCTGATCTAAACTGCTCCTGGGATCTAAATAAATTCTAAATAAATAAGCAAGGATTTTGAAGGTATTTGTGCTTTCCAAGTTATGACTCTTGGTATCATTTCTTGTACTCATGTGGTATGTTTATTATGAGCATTTTATGCTGTTCTTAATCAATGTAATTAGGAAAACATGTTAAAATTGAAAGCTACAACCAATGCATGCAAACTGTTTGTCAAAATGTCCCAATGAGACAAACTGTCATAAACAGGACAACAAGGAAATAAACATTACAACAAATCTTTGGGGGTTAGAAGGAGGTTATAACCCATCCTATTGACCTTCTAAACTCATCAAAAACCTTCCTTGAAGTTTGGAAAGCAAGAAGCATTGTTTAATCAAGGTTGTCGAGCAAATACGTCAAAGTGTTTGATGGAAGTCTCAACCACATAGATCTGATTTATATATCAGATTTGGTTGGGAACATTACAGTGGTATCAGAGCGAAAGTCCTTCGCCAGCCTGTGATAAACATTGATGATCTAGAGGAGAAATGTATTTTGTAGAGGAGATCATATATTGTGATGAGGAATATCAAGCCCTTAGTGAGACATTAAGGGCTCAAGTGACATTCCAACAATTTGTATCCATAAAAAATCCTAGGTGGAGCAAAGATGAGGTTGCATTATGGGCCAAGAAGATGGAAGAAGTCAATTATTGGAGCAGCATAGCAAAGGAAAACAATGCCAAAGCAGTAAAGGAGGTAGATACATCACCACATGCTAGCAGGGAACTTCGCTACAGTTGCAAAGAACCTTGGGAGCAGGATCACAGATGTAGGGGTAAAGGTAGAGTGCACATTGAGGTACACTATGATAGCGGTGAGAAGGATGTGTATGAGGATGCGACCTTGGATGCCTCATTAGAGAAGTCCCAAGACTCTTGCGCATTTGATGGACAGAGTGATGACCATGGTGCATATGTATTCGCATCTAGGCATGATGAGATTCAGAGGTTAGATGACCCACCTTTGGGAGATGACATGACTTCTAGGGAGCCTTGCGTTGGTGAGGAGGAGCTTCCTATGGACTTGGGTGTGGTACAATCCTTACCTTCTAAAACACTTATGATAGACATGACACAGGAGGATATTGGTGGCATTTTGGATGTGGTAGAGGAGCCTTGTGTAGTATTTGAACACAAGGGACACATGTATCTGCAGACCTAAGAGGAGAGGCATGACTTGGAGCCAGTTGACTATATACATACCTATCAGTATGGGGAGAGTCAGTCACCTCTTTTGGGGACTCCATTGATAGATCAGGTCCGGGAGACTGACAAATTGATGGGGCACTTACTTTCGGAACTAGTCTACAGTGGCGAGGATACTTTCCTTGTTGGTTGGGATGACCATGTCACATGTATGGACACATTTGTATGGGATCCAGGTGCAGATGACATTAGTAGAGTGAGAGCATGTTAAGAACCAAATATCAATATAGCATAAAAAACCTAAGAAAAAGTACTCAATGCCTTGAAAAAGAGATAATTTCAGATAATAAGCCTCTTCGAGGGGGCAACCTCCTTTTACCCCACTTAAATGTTCAAGTACAAGATGATTCCAAATGAA
>JASDQU010501681.1:124876-150219 GCA_032191745.1 Picea mariana | reverse complement strand
ATTAATTAATTAAAGAAATTGATTTATGGAGGAATGAAGGGGATGGGTGACACTTGTACGGGGAGGAATTTTTAGGAATTAAATCTTAAAAACTTAATTAAATGAGATTTTAGGAAAGTAAGGAACCACGAAACTCTATATAATGAAGGGAGGAAATGGAGGTTGGATCTCTTCTGTTTGCGTAACGTTACGCTGCAGAAATATCTACTTGACTGACTTAACTTGTGGGAGTTTGGATACCCATCTCGGTGAGGAGTGGTAGCTCGACCTTGCGAGGCAAGCTGGGAGCTAATCTAAATATTTGGAGAGTGAGTGTGTGGCCCCTTTGCGGCTCGGGGGGCTAAGGGGAAAGAAGAGTACCACTAGCATTGGCTGGGAGGTACCGATAAAGTCTCGCCGGTCGGCACGCGGGAGTTGCAAGGAGCACGCGGGACATCCACTCAGAACAGGAAACGGTACGCTTTCTTCGTTTTTTATGGTAAATTGTTTTAGAACTTATGCTTGAATCTACATTTTTTCTTGGGTAAGCGAACTGATTGTCTAGATGGTTTTCTGAAATTTTCTTACCATATCCCGATGATAGATTGACTCCCATGGATTGATTTACCCGCACATCTTGACCACCTTGCCATGTTAATTGCGACCTTCGGGTTGTTTAGCCTTCGTCCCTAGCTCACCAGTCCTTGCCTGAGCAGTTGGCCAAGATCCTGATCTACATTCGTCATCTTAGCATCAAAAGAGCTATGGATCTCAATGCCCTGCTTTTCTGTGCGAGGATGATGAGCGAAGGACGAACCTGTTAGCCGACTACCCTTGATGTTTGTGCCTGGCTGATTTTTTATTCCACCATCTGGAAACGACCTCTGCGTGTGGATTATCTTGTGTCCTGGTTGGTTTTCTCTATGCCTTGACCGATAGAACCCCTGCAATCATTCCATGACCTTTCCCCTTAGATCCTTGCGTTCTTTTACTGTGGTCTGCGCTGTATTGGGGTTATAGAAATGGAAAAACACCATGGTTTCATGCCTGGAATTTTTGGGTATTCTAGCCATGGAAAAACGCCATGCTTTCATGTCTGCAATTTTTTTAGTTTGTATTATAGCAACGGAAGCACAAATTGATTCCCTGTCTGCAATTTTTGGGTATTCTGGCAATGGAATAATGCCATGGTTTCATGTCTACATTTTTTTTATTTTGTATTTTGGCAATGGAAAACGAAATGATTTCTCTGTCTGCATTTGTTTTTACTTGGGGCGATTTTTACCCATATTGAAGACTGAGATATGCTTAACAACATCTTGCTACCCAAGTGTTGTTTAAATGCCCACGTTTTAGCTTTACAATTCATAATTTACCTGTTGGGAATGACCACATTTTTGATAATCAAAAGTTGACTGTGTTGCTGTAGAAATCACCCACGTTTTTATCCATCTAAATCACAACTTTACTTGTTGGAATGACCACATTTTTTATAATCAAAAGTTGATTGTGTTGTTGTAGAAATCACCTATGATTTTATCCATTTGAATCACAACTTTACTTGCCGGAATGACCACTTTTTTATATAATTAGAAGTTGACTGTGTTGCTGTAGAAATCACCCACGATTTTAGCCATTTAAATCATAAATTTACTTGTTGGAGTGACCACGTTTTTTATAATTAGAAATTGACTGTGTTGCCGTCTTAAATGACCACGAATTTGCCATGATTTAGATGACTGTTTTTCCTATTATCCACCCCGATTTCGCCACCAATTGTGGGTTGCATTTGTGGTTGAAAGGCTTTCAGTTTGCCTCAATTATTGACTGCCCCTTTAACCTGGAAACAACAATAATGGCTACAACGATGTATTGGGTCCATTAATTGCCTTGTTATTGCTAGATTCATTGTTATGTGTTAGTCATATTAAATGCCAGAACATTTGTTAGTGCAAGGTTAATGGTCGACTGTTTCCTTTCTGTTTACCACCGTGTTAATTGCAATACTAAATGCTATATTGCTTGCCTTATTAATAGCCAGAATAATTGCTACATCAATGTTAATGATCAACAGATTCATTCTTATTCATTAAATTCCACAGCGAGTTAAATGGTTAACAGTTAGGTAAATCACTTTGTTATTGTGCTATTAATTGTTATGTTAACAGTGAGGTAAATTGCCTTGTTACTGATATATCAATTGCATGTTAACTAACATGTTAAATGCCTTGTAATTGCTATATTACTTGTTATAACAACAGGCATGTAAACTATCTTGTTATTGCTAAATTAATTGTTATGTTATTCATTATGTTAAATGCCTTGTTAACTGTTGTAATAAATTGTTATGTAACAGATATGTAATTACCTTGTTGATTTGCTACAACAATGTTATTAGCTGGAAGTTTCCTCCTCAATGATAATAAACATCTAGTGTGGTTAAATCAGTCATTATATCTAGACTAATGTTGAGGTTTAACTCTTCATAAGTGATAATGGTAGCATTCCACTTTAAGAATGTTATTGTTGTTATTCAAGTTTATGGCCAGTTGGATGGGGATTCAGATTAATATCGAATTGTCCATTTAGGTTGTAATAAATATTAAAATTAGTATGGTGAGTAAAGACTAGATTGCAAATTTTAGACTTGTTAAATTAGATATGTAATTGATGTTAGTTGGATTTATAGATATCGCCTAATTGGTAACTCAGACTCCCTAAATTGAGTCGTAATTCATGTTAAGTTCGGTTGGTAACTCGTTGACTAATGGAATTTAGGATGGTTAATTAATCTATAATTAATGCCAATTTAAATCATAGATATTGACCATTTAGCCTTGATTAATGGTTGGGTTGTTGACGAAGTCGTTTTTAGCTTGTGCTTCCCATTGAGGGTGTTGTTGTTCATTTTAATTAATGTTTGTACTTGGTTTTGTAAACATTTAATGTGCTTGGTTTGCTCATTGTAAGGGTTCTAGTTACTTGTGTAATTAATTTTGGGTGTGTGGGGTTGTTAGGATGATTGTCCTTAGTTTAGTAGGCTTGGTCTGCTTGTGCCGGGCGGGATGTAGACACCTCCTTGTTCCTTAGAACAGTCGCCATCCTTGAGACCTTAAATGGTAAAAATCTATGGGAACCTGAGCTTGAGCGTTGCTTATGTGTCCTGGAGGTCCTAACCATTGCAGGGTAGGACAGGCGGGTAGTCATTCTTATTCTTCGTCGGTTGTATGCCGTACATTGCTTCCAAGGGCTTGATGTGATTTTATGTTAGGTCGTTATGTTGTTGTTGCATGAGTTGCATGCGTTGTGTTCATCATCGTGATGTGATGTTGAGTATAATGTCATTATTACCTTACTACACACACACAAAAAAAAAAAAAATTAAGGGTGCTTTTACCGGTTGTACATCGTAGGAGTCGTACCAGATGGGGATCTCACATCAATGACAAGTCAAAATATACATAATGATTAATTAGGTCGTTGAACCTTCTCTTATAGCTGCTAGAAAACCTAATTCGTTGTTGACTTCTAATTTTAGCTCATCTATTCTATTTTTAGCTCAAATTGGCTTAAAAGCACTTTTAGCCACTTTTAGCTCAATGTCACTTTCTGAATATAGCACCTTTGACTAGAATGACCTCTAGTAACCCTATTTACCCCTTTCTGGCCCTGGATATAGTTCAACAGGGCAGTTTAGACCATTAATCCTCCTCTCTAGAACTCCTATTTGGAAAGGGAAATTACAATCCTCCCTTCCCAAAATTTCTTGTTCTCAAGCAATACCAATCCAGGGTGTTGCAACACCTGCTCTCTCTCCCAAGTACCATCCTCTACAGGAAGCCCTCTTCATCTAATCAAACACTCTTTGATGACCCTGCTCCTCAGTTTCCTCTCCTAGAACTCCAATAAATCCTCTAGAACCAACTCCAATTGTCCCTCCTCATCCAATGGGGGAAGATCCTCTAATGTGTTGATGAATTGTCCCACTTCCTTTTTTAGGCAAGATACGTGGAACATGTTATGAATATTTCTCCCCTATGGAATCTCTAGCTCATAAGCAACCTCACCTACTCGACGCATGATTCTATAAGGGACATAAAATATGAGCTTGAGATTCTCAACCCCACTCTTCTTCGGAGATGACTGTCTGCAAGGTTGGATTCTCAAGAAAACCAGATCCCCAACCTCAAAGTTGTGCCCTATCATGTGCATGTCCACACTCATATTTTGTCGGTTCTGTGCCATCTACAGGTTTTCTTTCAACAACTTGAGAATATCCTAACTCTTTTTTATCCAATCCTTGTCGTTGGGAGATCTTCTCTCCCTGAAAACCAAGTCTACCAAAGTGGGAGCATCATATCCGTACAATGCTCAGAAGGGTGTCATACTAATGGACATGTGGAAAGTGGTGTTGTAGCAATTCTCTCCTAAATGTAGCCACTTGACCCATGTTCTTTGTTGTCCACCTATATAGTTCCTCAAATACCCTTCAACCCACTTGTTGACGATCTCAGTCTTCTCATCTATCTGAGGGTGACAGATGGTGTTGGGTGTCAACTCTATCCCCACCAATCTAAATAACTCCCTCTAGAATGTCCCAATAAACCAACTATCCCTGTCATTGATGATGTTCCTCCGCAACCGATGAAGTCTGAAGACCTCCATGAAGAATAACTCAGATACCTGAAATATGACGTACTTTGTCGGTATGGCATAGAAGTGAAAAACATTGGTCATTCTATCGACC
Source organism: Picea mariana (assembly GCA_032191745.1). Taxonomy (NCBI): domain Eukaryota; kingdom Viridiplantae; phylum Streptophyta; class Pinopsida; order Pinales; family Pinaceae; genus Picea; species Picea mariana. The sequence goes on along the minus strand of JASDQU010501681.1, from coordinate 145,493 downwards.
ACTACATAGATACAGTCCTTACCCTAGACCTTGGCTAGGCCTATGATGAAGTCCATCGATATACTTTCCCATTTAGGCTCCAGAATGTGAAGTGGTTGAAGTAGCCCTGCTAGAAGCGTATGCTCTGACTTCTTTTGTTGGCAAGTCACATACTCACTAATGTGTCTCATAATGTCCTATTTGAGGCCCTTCCATGAGAACCTCTCCCTGATCTATTTGTAAGTTTTAAAAAACCCCTAATGGCCTGCTAGTGGTGAATCATGAACTACTGTGAGGATATTCTTCTTGAGCCCCCAATCTGGCACTAAGTAGACTCTTTCCTTGTATAATATGACATATTCAATGACCCTATACCTGTCATCATGTATCATTCCATCCATAACCTCACAAGCAAACTTGTTCTTGGAATATTCCACTAACAAGTGGGATTTCCAATCTGTTGAATATCCATCAAAGAACATGTTGCAGGTCTCCTCGATAGTGCATCGACCACAATGTTATTCTTCCCCTTGACATACTCTATGTCAGATTCAAATTCCTGTACCTTATTCACCCATTTCCATTCACGCTCACTGAGGTCCTTCTTCTCAAGGAAATACTTCAAGTTGTTGTGATCTGTTTTGACCATGAATTTGCTTCCCACCAAATATTGTTTGAATTTGGTCAAGGCATCCGTCATTTCCATCATTTCCTTGTCATAAATGGAGTACAACCTCTTTGGTTGACTAAGATTCCTACTCTCAAATACAATGGGATATCATTCCTGCATCAAAACTACTCTGATACCCTCGTCGTATGTGTCACACTCTAGTACAAATGGCAAAATGAAGTTTGGTAATGCCAACACTGGACAAGTGCCCATGAATTCCTTCATGTGATAAAAGGATTTTTGTGACTCATCAGTCTATATGAATGCCCCATGATTGGTAAGATCCATCATTGGTGATCCAATCTGATAAAAACCTCAGACAAACCGCTTGTAATAGTTGCATAGCCCAAAGAAACTCCTCAACTTTGTCATGCTCCTAGGCGTTGGCCAATCTAGAATGGCCTTGATATTCTCCTAGTGTTCCTGTACCCCTTGTGCACTGATGATGTGGCCCAAGTAAAGTAGTTATGTCATACCAAACTCACACTTGGACTCTTTGGCATATAGTGATTGTGCCGCCATGATGCTCAATATCTCATCCAAGTGCCTCATATGTTCCTACCATGTCTTGTTGTAGACCAATATGTCTTCGAAGAAAACCAAGACTGATTTCCTCAACAGATCCCTAAAGATGTGGTTCAAGCAAGACTGAAATGTAGTTGGTGCATTGGTTAGCCCAAATGGCATAACCAGGAACTCTGAATGTCCAAAGTGACACCGAAATGTCATCTTCTCTATGTCCTTCTCTCGGATGTTAATCTGATGATACCTAGAGCGCAGATCAATATTCTAGAAGAAAATTACCCCATGCAATTTATCCATCAACCCATCAATGCGAGGGATAAGATATTGGTTCTTGATGGTTTTCTTGTTCAAGGACCAGTAATCAATGCACATCCTCATGGTACCATCCTTCTTCAGAACTAAGACAACTGAAGAAACGAATGGACTATTGCTAGGTCTGATGTGTCCCATCCTTGAACCTCCTAGGATGATGATAGGGTGGGGTGATAATAGGTTTGGCCCCCTCCTACAACTCAAAGGTGTGCTCAAACCCCCTGTCAAGTGGTCTCCCTGGTGGAATCGACCAAAAAACCTGCTAATGTCGTCCCAACAAGTTCCTGATCTCTGTATGATATTATTGTCGACCCTTTGAATCCTTCCATGTAGTGATCAAACACTATGCGACATATGCTACCTCCCCTTGTCTGCATATCCTCTCCATCCTCTTGGTCGAAATTGTCATGCATGCTTCTGTTAACATGCCTCTCAGAACAACCCTCTTCCCGTCATTATATCTGAACCCCATCTCCAATGTTTGGTAATTGGTGGTGATTTTTCCCAAGGTGATCATCCAATGAACTCCCAATACCAAATTTGTGTCAGATAGGTCAACCACATAAAATGTTTCTCTCACTATGTAGTTGCCTAACCTTATCTCCAAGTCCGAAACTCTGTCTAGACACTCCATTGTATGGCCATCTTCTACTGCACATTGAACCCTTCAAACTCCTATGTCTAAAGTGCTCATCTCGATACCAATGAAGCGTCAATGAAGTTTTGGGTGGCCCCACCATCTATCAGGGTGATTGTTCATTGTCTGTGAATATTCCCTCTGATATGGAGGGTATCATACATGGGAACACCAGAAAGGGTCACTATGACTCCTCCCTTTGCTAGTTTCCATTTGTTAGCCCACTCGAGAGGTTGCGGAACTACTGTTGGGTGGTCCTCTGTCGATGTCGGTGGTCTACGGGGAGGTTGATCCTTTGCATGTGTTGAGCTCTCCTCTAAGCTAGCGGATCCACTGTCATGCTCCTCCTCCTCACTGTCCACACTGTCTATTGCCACCTCAATGTAATGAATCTCTCCCTTGCCCATGCACCTGTGGCCTGGGACCCAAGGGTCTCTGTAGTTGAAGAAAAGATTATTCCTCATAATCTCTTTCCTCATCTCATCATCCAACTTCTCCTTTCCCTTCCATTCTCTCTGGAATGTCCTCCTGTCTCGGTCCTTCTATGGTACGAAGTGTTTGGAAAAGGGTTTAGTCTTTGGCACTGATTCTACCAAATATTGAGTGTGTAATATGGAATCCAACAATGTGTGAGGCCTGTATGCCTTCACCCATCCTCTCAAGGGCTCTGTGAGTCCCTCTGTGAATAACATGATCATCCTGGGATCTGATATATCTGTCACTTCCACGGATACCCGTTGAAACTCCATGATGAATGCCTTTGTTTTTCCATTATGTCTCAATTGTGATAGATCCCTGAAGTAGATCTCGAGATCCCTCCTGTCAAACTTGTCCATGAGTCTCTCTATGAACTCCCTGTAGGAGGAAATTTGATTGTGTCCCAACATCACCAATACATTATACCACCACTCGTGTGCCTCACCCTCCAAGTGTAGGGTAGTGAAACTGATGGCCTCTATCTCGGTCATCTGGTTGAGCTTGTAATATGTGTCTATATTTTGTACCCAAGCTCTAGCGGTGCATTTGGACGATCCGTCAAAAGAAGGTATGGTGAGTTTACCAAATTTCTGGGTGAAATCAATGTTATGCCCCTACTTTTGTTGTTTTCCTCCTCTCTGTGGATCTTTGGGGCGGTTCCTGAGTCTGTGTCCATAATATGCAACTGGGGTCATGTCCTGATGGAAGTCATGGCCCAATTTTGCATACTCTCTCATGTACTCTACAATTTCCTCCACCTGAGTGGGTGGCCTCTGTGTTATCGGTTGTTGTGTTGTTGTTGGGGGTGCCCCTTGGAAAGTGGGGAATAATGGCCTAGGAATACTACTCGAAGAGGTGTATGTGCGAGTAGGAGGATTGGGTTTACTTCCTGCCCCTAAGTTCCCTTGTGTTTCATGTGGGGCTTGTGTGCCCGGGGTGCCCACTATAGACAATATATCAACCATCTGCACCAAGGACTGAGTCATGGTCTATTGAATGACTACTATATTTCTGAGTATCTGCATGAAGGTTGCCTCTGGGTCCATGGGGGTATTACCACTACCCAAAGGTCTCTCATATCTGTCTCCTAACATCCTCTCTACCCCATGCTCAGCCTCACACTCTTCCCTTCTCTCTTCTTCCCTCTATGCCTCTTCCTCTTCCTCTAAGCTGGGAGAAAAAGGGGGGAAATCGGGTCTATGTCTTCCCTCCTTACGTTTGTTTTAAGTGACATATTCGTCACCTACATGCTCATGCCCCCCTAGATCCTCTATTGCACTCATCGTCTTTAGTCATGGACTAGAAGTAATAAAGCTATGATACCACTATAATGTTCTTGAATTGGCTAGTTTAGGAAACTCTGTTAATGGGTGTGTAGGATTAATTGTTTACAACATATAAATGAGCATTCAAATAATAATGGTGACAAAAGATTGCAAATATTATATTATGAAATCTTCGTGGAGTACAAATGTTGAATGCAACTGAATAAAATGAATCACTCAGCTAGATCAATGACAAAAGGATCTTAGCTAGAATACAATAGCAACTAAAAAAATAATACCCGATACCCGAAGAATGTTGTGGAATGTAATGGATGAGATGAAGAACTACTATAGATATGCCAGCTTGAACGACAACTTCTGCAAGTCTGGAAATTTCGCCCTAGTGGCTATACCTCTCGAAAATGCCTTGAAATTGTCCCAAACAATGCTCCCTACTCTGCCTCACAGTCCTGGTGACTATCCAGATCTCAAGTGGTGTATCTAGTCCCGGTATGGATCCTCCTAGGGGAAAATGCGCACTCTCTTCTCTGGAAAATTGTCCCCTAGTGATTCCACTATCAGAATCGATTGATGTGTGTCTCAAAATAATCTCCCAGGTCTATTGTGAAATGGTCGAAAGCATTTCCCCAGATCTGAACTGATGATCACTTAGGAACCCCAAATGTGTCCTCCCCAAGTGTTGCACTCCCAATTTCTGGAAAGTGCGCCCCAGAAGATTCCTCCGTTGGAATCTGATGAGGACCTAGGAAAAATATGTGCCTTGCCTTTCTCTCAACTGGGTGGGAGGGGAATCTCTAAAATATCCATGAAAGGAACAAGCTGATCCATTGAACCTCCTCAGAAATTGCGCCCTCACCTTGAATGAGAGTGCCCTTTCATTTTCAACCTGTGAAACTATTGCTGAAGATTGATGGAAGATCTATGTGACCTCCTCGATGACTAGGGTGTGTCTCTCAACACCAAAATCAACCATTGGTGTATTCCTCCTGGAATCCATTGAGCTACCTCTCCTGAGATGCGCCTCTCTCCTCAATGACAAGTCAAAATATACATAAATCATGAATTAGGTCGTTGAACCTTCTCTTATAGTTTCTTGAAACCTAATTCGTTATTGACTTCTAATTTTATCTCATCTGTTAGATTTTTAGCTCAAATTGGATTAAAAATTCTTTTAGACACTTTTAGCTCAATGTCACTTTCTGAATATAACACATTTGACTGGAATGACCTCTAGTAACCCTATTTACCCCTTTATAGCCCTAGCTATACTCTAACGGGGCGGTTTAGACCATTAAGCCTCTTCTCTGAAGCTCATGTTTGGAAAGGGACATTACAGACAAGAGCGGCACTAGCAAGGATGACTCAAGAGATAGATGATTTTTTCAATGGAAAGTGAGTTTGTTTGTGTTAATAGGACTATACTTACATTAGAGTGAATGGATATGAGGGGATCCCTCTACTTCTCCCTACATTTGTATGTGATCAGTATTTTGTTGTTGAAGTCTGCAAGAAGTACAAAACATGGTCCATCCTTTTTTATAAGAAGAGAAAGAGACAATTCATTTCCCTACCATTTAATGTAGCTAATGTGACCATACAAAGTCCCTCTCATTTAATAGAAGTCTCTGAAATTCTTAATGTATTTAACCTAAAGGAAGCAGAACCCCTCAAAGGTTTTGACCATGAAGGGTTATTTTGTAAACATTTGGCATCCATGAGGTATATCAATGTTTTAACAAGGGTTGCAAAAGGAATTGATGAAAATGAGTCAAATACCCCCAAGAAGAAGGAAAAACATGTATGCAATGATGACTTGGCTACCAAGATTAGTTCAAATAATCAACAAACCAGAACAAGGAAAACTGGGAAAAGTGCAACCAATGTGCAATCTTCTTCTGCCCCGATCCACATAGGAATTCCTCCTCTGCAAAGAAAAAACAAGAGTCGAATGTAAGCAGAGAAGAGAATAATGAAGGACATGTTGGAGGAGATGACAAAGGTGACCCCCCTCCTGTTGAAATTGAAAGAACATGTGAAGTATAACAACAAAAAAGGAAGAGAAGTTCAAGTCAGAAAGATTCACAAATCCTGGAAGCTTGAGAAATGCAGTTGATATGCAAATTGATAATGCCACTGTAACCGACTAGGTATCATTGTGAATGGTTGAAATTGAGAGGATAGCATAGGATTTTGCCCATGAAAGGCCAATTGTTTTTGAAGAGAATTATTTGACACTACAAAATTCCCAATATAATAAAGAAGAACGAAAATTGTAGATAGAAAAAGGTCCACATTAAGAAAAAGAAAATAACTCAAAAAATGAATTCATAAGTGAATGTTTCAGGAGTTGGACCATCGAGACTCCTTAAATCACATTTCATCATTGTAGAGGCTCTTTCTCACTCCATTTTAGAGCAGGAGATGGAAAATATTAGATTAAAAAGAAGTATAAGCAAACTCGAGGACACATTGAGTCCCAAACCTTTGTTCACAAAACCTTTAGTTATTGTTTCTCTAGGTCAAATGCCTCAGAGTACACTAGGGACATCAACACAAGTAAAGAAGGACACCAAGTTGTTGAGAAGAGTAAGATTATATGTTGCAGAAAACATCAATAAGTGAATTAATTTATTATTTCAGAAGCTTGGGAAGTCACCACAAGTTTAAGAAACGTGTCTTAACGGATCGCCACCTTTATGGAATATTTGCAAAAATATTTGGAACATGATGAATTGTTTTATAAAATTTATTTAATTATATTTATTGCATGGGTGACAAGTTTAAGTGAATTCCATAGAAATCAACAAGAATTACCTTCAAATCGCAGAATAAAACAAGTGAGAGCAGGATGGATGGCAAAAATTCAAATGTTACGAGATTCAACTGCCAATTTTACAAAGGTTAATGATAAAAGAAGCAATGCATTCCTTAAAGAACTTGAAATTGTTAAAGATCTTGAGGGCCCAAAACTAGTAAGAGAGTCTATGCTTATACCTAAGGAGAAATTGGAGACAGAATTGATCGTAAGTAAATCTTCACAGGCCAGTGAGTTTGATAACCTCACTAATTTTCCAGAAGAAGAAATTAAGTGGTGGTTAGTTACTTTTGTGAATGATAATGAAGACCACTTGGTATCGGTTGAAAATTTGTGCTTTGAATTTAAATAAATGAAAGAAGAAATATTCTCACTCCAAGTTAAGAAAAACATCACGGTTCTACCCATGAAGGAGAACATTGAAGAGTGGCTCAAAAAATCGTTAACACAAATAGTTAATCCAAAATAAATGTCAAGAAGAGGTTATACCAAAAAGGTTCAAGGTCCATATATATATATATATGAAAATACCTTGATGCCAACAAGATCATCAGAAAGTGAGAGAGACATCCATCCATCCACCATTCCTCTGTTATTTTTGTGAGTTCATTTCTTTTGAAGCATTTCCCTTTTTTTTCATCCCGGTCTTTGATCATCCAACTTTATTTGTGTATTGTTAATTCGTAAATTCAATCATCGACTGCATGTCTCCTTTTCTTCCAAGTTCTCGCAACTATTTTATTTTGTCCATGGGAACCCCATCACTGTCCATCTGGACGAATGCATTTCTTTTAATAATTTAAGATATTGTGTTTTGCGATAGGTAATCACTCTATTCGAACTTGAACATAAATTTGTAATATATTTTACCCTCGTAGAGAGCTATTTCAAGATTCCATGACATTTGTGGTTTCAAAGACTTATTATATAAGCATTAGATCTTGTGTATGTTCTCCTATGCATCTTCTGATTTTAAATGAGTGAAATAATTTAAATCTCTCTGAATTTTTGTCCCATCAATCTTGTTTTATGTATATGAGTCTTGCTTCAAATATTTTTCCTTCATTACCTAAATGAATGGATGCAATGGAATGGATGTAACTAGTTTGATTATTGTATGTGAAATTATTATTTTTCAACTATAATTTGTTTGCTACATGTTCAATTATTTTACCACCTAGTCCACTCACAGGTGTGGATGTTATGAATGCTTGTATTTATTATTGAATAAGTAATTTGAATATCTAATTGAGAAAGAGGAGTACCACCTCTATAAAAACATAGAAGGGATCTTAATAACGTCTTTAAGAATACCCTAGGAGGTTGACTCTTGTCCTAACAGGAAAAGAGATCAACATTTAAGTATTTTAAATTTTTGTTAGTTTTTTAATATACTTTTAATTTTTGTTCTATATTATTTTATAATGTTTACTTTATAAGTTTTTTTAAATTTTGTTTTTATTTTAAAATTTATTTTTAATACTTTTTAAGTTTTTAGTTTAGTTTTATAGTATGATTTTTTAAATATTTTATTTTTTATTAAAAAAAATTGTAATCTAGAATATTATATAATCTTCCATAATCATAGATTACATATGGAGTAGGGGCCTAGTGCAGATGCTACCAACAAAGGAAACCAACCTATCCACCAGGTATTATGGTTCCAAAAAACTTTTCCAGACATGTTATAGGAAGTTACCATTGTAGAGTTTGGACTGTATTGAGCAAAATTTAAACTATAAACAACCAAAACTAACGAGCCATTTAATCTCACTATCCATGCATAAACTAAGAATATCAAAACAAAATAACTAAGAGAGTGATTTTCTATTGGCACCACTTGGAGAAGCCTTCCTGAAGGTGCCAGAAAACTCTGGGATCATGACTGATTATAACAAGTTTTCCTAGCTATTCCTCTGATGCAGATCGTCTGAGACAGAGTCCAATAACCATTCGATATTTTTTCCATTAGTTCTTGCTTAAACTTTTGTTCCACGTTGTCTCGTCGAAGTTTGATATTACGCTAGTGGTCCTTGAACCAGACTACAGTAGGTAGTTGCACCTTCTGGTTGGAAGCATCCCCGACTTCTTGATGGTGATGGGTTGGAACAGAGGAAGGATTAGCACTCGGTTCTTTCTCCTCAGAAACAACAACGTGAATAGATGAACCGTGATCCATGGTAGTGGGGTTTGAGAACAAGGAACCACAGTTGTCAATACTTGGAAGCAGAGATGCACTAAGATGACGACCTCTAAAACCAGAGAAGCTTCCACTAGTGTGACACACTTTCCTTGTTCAGGGGACATGACACCAAACTAGAGCCTACAAAGGATGAGCTAGGAGAAAAGAAAAGGAGGTCACGAGATGAAGATAAGAAACCAGAGGGAGGAGACCCGAAGCACAACAAGAGAAGGGGGAACAATGCAGGAAACTAAGAAGCCTTTCCAGAATAAACAATCGTCGACAATATGAGTCCTCATGAGAACCATCAAGACCTGGACTATAGCCATCAAATATTTTTACCTTCCTATAGCTAAACCCACCTCGCTCCCATGGGTGAGAGCCAAGATTGAATCCAGGGAAGATATGAATAGTAAGGACAATCCAAACAACATTAAATTCGTTGCGACAACCATCAACCTATGCATATATGAAGAGCTCCGTGAGGTGACAGGTGGAGACTTACGGATCATGCAAAACAATGTTAGAGTGTATTAAATTTTTTTTTATTTCTTTAATATATGTTTAAAAATATTATTACTATTTTTATTTTTTATTGTTTTAAACAGTTACTTTATTTAGAAATTGATAATGGATTTATGTTTGTTTAATTGTTTTCAATGTATTTTTTTATAATGTTATAATTTTAAGTTCGGGGAAAAAAAGGTGTGCTATTAATAACACCTTTTTCGATACAGCTGGCATTGAGATTTTGGTTGCAAGGGTCCCAGTTGTCAAGCCCGTGATTTTGAAAAATTTACAATTTTATCCATAGAAGAAAAGGAGGCTACTATTGGGAGCACCACTTTTCAATTCGAGGGTCGAGTTTAAGGTTTTGTTTGCAACGGTATCGATTGTCAAGTCCATGGGTTTCAAAGAAGTTGTATTTTTAATCTTGAAAATAAAAAATGATGCTATCGTTAGCACCATTTATCTATTTAAGGTTTGATTTTAAGTTTTTTATCAACAACATTATGATATTGTTAAGCCCATGGATGCAAAAGGTGCTAATTTTAATCCCAAGAAAAACAAAGGTGTTACTAGTAGTGCCACTTTTTGAAATAGGGGTAAAAATAGCCATTAGATGCGACCTCTAAAAAATTGAGAAATCTAGAGGGTTATCATTAAGTTGGTAACTATGGTCCATGATCAGGCCGATGTTGGTAAAGAAACAAAAAATATTGAACATATCCAACACAACCAACAACAATTTCTTGATATTTTGCAAAAATCCAAATCCAAGTACAAGTGGATCAACATCGGGTTTCACACAAGTTTTGGGTGGGAGATAAGGTATGGTTACATTTGCAGAAATAGTGCTTCATATGAGCCCATCAAAAGATCTTCCCACTCCAATATGAGCCTTACACCAACACCAAGGATGTGGGTGAGAATGCTTTTGAGATAAGTATTCCCCCTTTCATTGGCTTGCACCTTGTATTTAATGTGGCACTGCTTTGACCATACATTAGTAAAATTTTGAAGTTAAAATAGGTCTCAAAACAAAAAAAATGTGCTATCAATATTAATTTTAAAAGAACCAATAGGATTCAAGATGATGAATTCAACCATAAGGGAAAATAGTTTTGGAGGGAAAGATTAAAAAAACTATTTTTTATCACATTGTCTACTTAACTCCTTCTGGGTTTACTCAAATTTCAAGTGTAGACACTCATTGGATGCATAATTTAATTCCAGATCCAACGAATACCCACTTTGCATATTTTTTTATAGACCCATAGTGAAATAAACTAGAAATACATGAAAAATGTGGTTCTTCATACTTTTGATAGACCCACAGTGAGATAAACTGGGAATACATGAAAAATACATTATTTTCATGTGTTTCTCATTTATCTCACTATAGTTCTATCAGATGCATCTAGAGTGTATACTCATTGGATGTGGAATTGAATTTTACATCCAATGAGTGCCTACACTTAAAATTTGAGTAAACCCTTAAGGAGACAAGTTAAAAATACAATAAAAATGTAGTATTTTTTATTTCCCTTTGAAAACTGAACTCTTATTTTATTATTTTAACTATTATTTTATTATTTTCTTTACAAGGACTATTTTAGACCTCAAAATTTCTTTAATGTTTTCCACCTCTCTTGGACACCTTGGAGGTGGCCAAGCACTTGGCCCCTACATAACTCAATTATGATTGCATTAAGTAGGTGATAGTTGACCAGATCATCGACACCAAGGCACCCACTAGAAGAACATCCAACTCTATCAGGTCGTCAAACTAAGGCAACTCCTTCACAAAGGAAAGTGGCTCACCAGGAATCAGATTCAACAAAAGTTTCATCATTTGATAGAGGAACTTGATGCAATCAGAACCATTTATTCCTGAGGGGGGATGAATTATCCAAGTGGATACTAGTGGCCATCCACCTATTCCACTATTTTAGAATGGTTCCACATCTTGGAAGTTTTACTATAGTTCTTCATGCCCCAAACTTCTAGTGCATTTTTCGAGCATTTCCCTTGTGTTTCTCGCAATGAACACAGGTCACAATTTTTTTTATTGTGTGGCTTACTGAAGACATAGAGCATGGCTTAAGCTTTACAATGGTATAATAAACACCCTATCCATGAACATATCCAACACAACCAACAACAATTTCTTGATATTTTGCAAAAATCCAATTCCAAGTACAAGTGGATCAACATCGGGTTTCACACAAGTTTTGGGTGGGAGATAAGGTATGGTTACATTTGCAGAAATAGTGCTTCATATGARCCCATCAAAAKATCTTCCCACTCYAATATGAGCCTTACACCAACACCAAGGATGTGGGTGAGAATGCTTTTGAGATAAGTRTTCCCCCTTTCATTGGCTTGCACCTTGTATTTAATGTGGCACTGCTTTGACCATACATTAGTAAAATTTTGAAGTTAAAATAGGCCTCAAAACAAAAAAAAATGTGCTATCAATATTAATTTTAAAAGAACCAATAGGATTCAAGATGATGAATTCAACCATAAGGTGATGCAGGAGCATTGCCAACAGCAAGCGAGGGTGGGACAAACGCCATTTCATTTTTGGCACATGTTGAAAATGTTTGAATTGTTTTGAAAGTTTGGATGCGCAGACATTAATGTAATAGTTAAGAGAGTGCGTACTTCCATATTGTAAACAGATCTTGAGCGATCCGCTCTCATCTGTAAGGTGTAGAGGCATTTATAGGCAGTTAATGTAAGTAGGTAGATTTAAATGCTATATTAGACAGTTTAGAGCGTAGGAGGGAAAACCGACTATAGACACCCTCATCTTGTATCATTTGTAACATTAACATTATCAATTGAGCATAGAGGAGAAGAAGTAGAGAGTTGTGTAGAAGAACCCATGTACAGAAGTTTCGAGGTTTATATATGAAGCTTTGATTCAGACTCATGGTGTTCAAATACTTTTTGTGTATACATGTTGAATGTTATGCTCATGGTTGTTTTACTCTTTCTGTTGTACATTTGCTTTTATGATATGTATGTATGATTTCATGTTAAGTATTTGAATTCTGAGAGAGTAAGGGAATGAGTTTCAATTGTTTCCCTATATAAGCAAGAGTTCCTGCAAGGAGTGTAGTGAAACGTCCTCAAGGAGTGCGTCGATGGGTTCAGAGTTCATCTCTGAAAGCTCAGGAAAGATATCGTTGTTCTCATCTTCTACAGAAGTGCAAGTCGGGCACAGAAGTCGTGCAAGGTGTGCGCAGGCTGGTTGGAAGTTCAGAACTTGTCAACCAAGGAGAGGGTTGAAGACTGATATCGCAAGGAGTTGCATAGAGTCAAAGGATTCAAATACTTAGACGTATTTGAAGAGTGTCGCAAGGAGTGCGTGCAGAAATCTCATAGGAGATTTGAGTTATTGAAAGGAAGCTCAGGAGAATTAACGTCTTCAAGGTGTGAAGAGAAGAAGAGGGGTTTTGGTCATCGTGCAGAGGCCAAGTCATAGTGAGGAGGATTACTGAGGTGACTCAGAGTAGAAGTTCTTTGAGGAAGAGTTTGGACGGTCGAAATTCTTCGAGGAGGAATCCCGAAACAGCGGGGATCGTTGGATCTGCAGAAGCTATGAGAGGGATAACGGTCAGGACAGAGCCATCCTTTGGATAGCCTAAATTAACGTCAACCGTTGATCAAGATTTCCGGGGCCGTCAGATTATTTCGGAGTTTCAGACTTCAGAAGTCCGAGTTGCAAGTTTGGGTCTTGACACATCAATTACGCGAAGTCCGAAAGGATTCTTGTCGGGTTTTGTGGAAAACAGCAAGGAGAAGTACCATTTCGGTATTTCGAAACTTTAGAGATTGGAAGGTGGAGAGAACAGAGAATTAAAGTGTTAGCATATTGAATTCCCGGTACGTGAAATTCTGCTGACCGTTGGATCAAGGGAGAGTTCACAGCCGTTGATCTCCTTGAAAGAGAAACCTTAGAGTTTCGAAATTTCAGGATTCGGAGGTTCGGGAATCCCGAGGGTATAGTAAAAGCGCATTTCGGTGGTTGAAACCCCAAAATCGCAAAGATAAAAGGGAGACCGGGACATCTGTATTTTGGCAAATCGGGAATCGGAAGTTCGGGAGTCGAGGGGAAGAGTTGCATGACATCGCAACTTCTGAATTCGCGAAAGCCGAAAAGCCGAAATTGACATCAGGAAAAGGTCAAGTGTTGGAATTTCGGGTTTCGGAGGTCGAAGAGGTAAGGCGCTCGACCACGGGATTCGTGAAATCGCGAAGTCCGATATCCCGAAATAAAATAGGAAATTTTCTCAAGGTGTTGTTGTGGGTAGATTTCCCGAAAGAGAAATAAAAGAGCCAATCGAGCTCTCAGGCCGAAAGGAGAAGATCCTGTGTGGATTATGACCTACGGGTCTAGGGAGGGGTCTACGTCAGTTGTGGTATCAGAGCTCAGAAATATTTCTTTGCTTTCTGTAGCAGGAAAAACAAAAGGAATTTTACAACCATGCCGCCGAGAAGAAGAAACAGACAAACACCCGATCCACCAGAGGAACGGGAAATGCCAAGAAGAAGGGGCAGACAATTACCTGAACCACCAGGGGCAAGAGATGTTCATGACTTACATGCTAGGATGGATGCTATGGAAATAGTGCAGAGGTGCGTAGTCGGTGTTGGGAATATCAGTGATTCTGAAAGTGAAAATGAAGCTGAACATGAAGGAGAAGAAGTTGCAGCAGAGGATGCAGCAAATGAACGCCTACTCAGGGTTGTTTCAAGGATGGGTGCCAGGGAAAAAATGGACATTCCAGTATATGAGGGAAACCTAGATGTTGAAGAGCTTCTAGAATGGATTAGAGCTCTGGACACGTATTTTGACTATGAAGATGTCGAGGAAAACAAAAAGGTTAAACATGTTGTCACAAGACTTAAAGGACATGCAGCATTGTGGTGGGATGAACTACAAGCTGACATACGCTGCAAAGGAAAGCAGAAAATCAAGAGTTGGGATAGAATGATTTCTAAGATAGAAGCAAAATTCATACCCAAGGATTATCAATTTACTATGTTTCAAAGAATGCAGAATTTGAGACAGAAGCTGATGTCAGTGAAGGAGTACACTGAAGAATTCTACAAACTAAACATCAGGGCAGGTCATCGCGAAAGTGATGATGAAAAGGTTGTCAGGTACATGAATGGTCTGCGATATGACATTCAATATGAGATGAGCATGATGACCATCCGAACGGTGGAAGATTCTTATCAGATGGCTCTAAAGGTTGAAGAGAAGTTGAGCCGAAAGCAGGGTCAAAGAGGCCGAGGCAGAAGTCAAGCCAGAGGAAAACCAGTTGCCCACGATAGGAACCAGAAATCCAAAGAGGAATGGAAGAAACCTCAACCTTAGACTGAGAGAGATGGAAGCTCACAAAGAGGGCAGTATGCCGAACAGAGAGGATAGTATGCTGATAACAACACTTTTCCTCGTGCTAGAAGAAGAGGCAGAGGCAGAGGTGGAGTAGTAAAATGCTTCATGTGTGGAAAGAATGGGCATAAATCTTATGAATGTCTAGATAAGAAGAAAGAAGGAGGTGAAACTCACATTGCCGAAGCACAAAGATAGAATGTTGAGGCAAAAGATGTTGAAGGCGGAAGATCACTGATGATGAGGAAAGTTCTCTTAACGCCAGAGAAGGAGGCGTAGAATCCAGTCCAAAGGAACAGACTTTTTCAGACTGCTTGCAAGACTAAAGAGAAAGTATGCAAGGTCATCGTGGACAGTGGTAGCACAGACAATCTCATTTCTACAGAGATGGTAGAAAAGCTGGAGCTGGAGACTTTTGAACATCCAAGTCCATACAGAGTTTCGTGGCTACAAAAAGGACATCAGGTAAATGTCACTAAACAATGTTTAGTTGAATTTAAAATAGGAGGATATAAGGATGAAATACTATGTGATGTCATTCCCATGGATGTTTGTCATCTATTGTTGGGTAGACTGTGGCAATATGACAGCAATGTGATTCATGATGGGAGAAAGAACACATACACCCTAGAGAAAAATGGGAGAACTCACATGGTGTTGCCAATCAAGGATAAAGAAGTCACAACAGAAGTAAGCAACATTGTACTTCTCATGAGTGGGAAGAAACTTCTTAAGGAGGTTAAGAAGAAGGAAGATCCACAATTCATTGTGGTCAGGAAACCTAGAATTTTTTTGACCAGCACAAGAGTGGATGATTTACCAGAGGAAATCCAGAAGCTATTGGAAGAATTTGATGATATAGTAGTGGACGAACTACCTCGTTCGTTGCCACCTATCAGGAGTATAAGTCATCACATCGATCTTATACCTGGAGCTAGTTTACCAAACAAATCCATGTACAGATTGACGTCGTAGGAGAATGAAGAGGTCAAAAGACAGGTCCAAGACTTAATGGAGAAGGGATTGGTTAGAGAAAGCTTGAGTCCATGCACTGTTCGAATGGTGCTTAGTCCAAAAAAAGATGGAGGCTAGAGAATGTGTACAAACTCAAGAGCGATCAACAAGATTACCATCAGGTATAGATTTCCATTGCAAAGAATGGACGATTTGATGGACTGCTTGAGTGGGGCAAGATTCTTTTCAAAGTTAGATTTGAAGAGTGGATATCATTAGATTCGTATGAGAGAAGGTGATGAATGGAAGACAGCATTCAAGACGAATGAGGGGTTGTATGAATGGCTTGTTATGCTGTTTGGGTTAACGAACGCGCATAGTACTTTCATGATATTGATGAATAAAGTCTTGAAGGATTTCATTGGAAAAATCATCATTGTGTACCTTGACGACATACTGATTTTCAGTAGGACAGAAACAGAGCACTTGAAGCATTTGGCTAAAGTGATGAGAAGATTGCAGCAAGAGAATTTGCTGATAAATATGAAGAAATCATCATTCATGAAGACATAGCTCATTTATTTGGGGTTTTTTATTTCTACAGATAAGTTGAAGATGGATCCAGATAAAGTGGAGGTGATTAAGAATTGGCCATCACCAAAGAGTATCTTTGAAGTTCGAAGTTTTCATGGATTGGCTAGTTTCTATCAGAAATTCATCAGGAATTTCAGTGGAATTAGCACACCGATGATGGACACAGTGAAGAAAAGACATAAATCTTTCCACTCGACAGAAGAAGCAGAGAAAAGCTTCAATTTATTAAAGAAAATGATTATTGAACATCCAATTCTGGTGTTGCCAGATTTCAGTAAGACGTTTCAGGTCAGGTGTGACGCTAGTGGATTTGCAATTGGAGCGGTTATGAGCCAAGATGACAGGCTAGTCGCATACTTCAGTGAGAAACTGAATGAGGCGAAGGTTAAGTACTCCACGTATGACAAAGAGTTTTATGCAGTCATACAAGCACTGAAGAAGTGGAGGCACTACTTGGTTCCTAAAGAGTTTGTTTTGTACGGTGACAATCATGCATTGCAATTTGTAACTCAGCAAGATAAATTGAACCAGAAGCATGCAAAATGGGTTGAATACATGCAGAATTTTACTTTTGTAATTAAACATATTTCTGGAACTGCTAACAAAGTTGTTGATGCTTTGAGCAGGAAATGTTTGCTTATGCAGGAGTTCAGAGTCAAAACATTGGGTTTTGATAATCTCAAGGACATGTACAAGGATGATCCAGATTTCAAAGAGGCGTATGAGGCATATGAGAATCTAGTTCTCAGAGATAGAAGTCAATGGGCTGAATATATGATCCAGGATGGATTATTATTCCTGCAAGGAGTGCAGTGAAACGTCTGCAAGGAGTGTGTCGACGGGTTCAGAGGTCATCTCTGAAAGCTTAGGAGGGATATCATTGTTCTCATCTTCCACAAAAGTGCAAGTCAGGCACAGAAGCCATGCAAGGTGTGCGCAGGCTAGTTGGAAGTTCAGAACTTGTCAACCAAGGAGAGGGTTGAAGACTGTTGTCACAAGGAGTTTCACATAGTCAAAGGATTCAAATACTTAGACGTATTTGAAGAGTGCCACAAGGAGTGTGTGCATAAATCTCATAGGAGATTTGAGTTAGTAAAAGGAAGCTCAGGAGAATTAGCGTCTTCAAGGTGTGAAGAGTAGAAGAGGGGTTTTGGTCATCGTGCAGAGGCCAAGTCATAGTGAGGAGGATTACTTAGGTGACTCAGAGTAGAAGTTCTTTGAGGAAGAGTTTGGACGGTCGAAATTCTTCGAGGAGGAATCCCGAAACAACGGAGATCGTTGGATCTGCGGAAGCTACGAGAGGGATAACAGTCAGGACAGAGCCATCCTTTGGATAGCCTAAATTAACGTCAACCATTGATCAAGATTTCCGGGGCCGTCAGATTATTTCGGAGTTTCGGACTTCGGAAGTCTGAGTTGCAATTTTGGGTCTTGACACATCAAGTACCCGAAGTCCGAAAAGATTCTTGTCGGGTTTTGTGGAAAACAGCAAGGAGAAGTACCATTTCGGTATTTCGGAACTTCGGAGATCGGAAGGTGGAGAGGACAGAGAATTCAAGTGTTAGCATATTGAATTCCCGGTACGCAAAATTGCGCTGACCATTGGATCAAGGGAGAGTTCACAGTCGTTGATCTCCTTGAAAGCAGAACCTTAGAGTTTCGAAATTTCAGGATTCGGAGGTTCGGGAATCCCGAGGGTATAGTAAAAGCCCATTTCGGTGGTTGAAACCCCGAAATCGTGAAGATAAAAGGCAGACCGGGACATCTGTATTTCGGCAAATCAGGAATCGGAAGTTTGGGAGTCGAGGGGAAGAGTTGCATGACATCGCAACTTCCGAATTTACGAAAGCCGAAAATCCGAAATTGACATCAAGAAAAGGTCAAGTGTTGGCATTTCGGGTTTCGGAGGTCGAATAGGTAAGGCATTCGACCACGGGATTCGAGAAATCGCGAAGTTCGATATCCCGAAATAAAAGAGGAAATTTTCTCAAGGTGTTGTTGTGGGTAGATTTCCCGAAAGGGAAATAGAAGAGCCAGTCGAGCTCTCAGGCCGAAAGGAGAAGATCCTGTGCGGATTCTGACCTGCAGGTTTGGGGAGGGGTCTGTGTCATAAGGGAAAATAGTTTTGGATGGAAATCTTATAAAAACTACTTTTTATCACATTGTCTGCTTAACTCCTTATGAGTTTACTCAAATTTCAAGTGTAGACACTCACTGGATGCATAATTTAATTCCATATCCAACGAATACTCTTGTTAGTGGGAAATCCCTCTACGGACTAGCACTTAGGGTTTTATCATGCATGCAGAAAATACCTAAAGATTCCTACTTTCTACCTTCATCCTGGACCTAATCCCCATTATTCTTAAGCAAATACTTAGTTAAGAAGATCAAGTGAGCATACCTTATTTCGGGCATTTGATATCGATCCTTCTTCACGCTTGGTCGCTCTTTGACTGCAGCTCTCCTCCCAAGGCTGACCTGCATTCACACAAGACAAACAAAGAACTCCACATGAATTTGATCTACAGATTAATGGGTTAGAGATTTAATCAACATGTATGCAATAAACCATGAAAACCTCATATGGTGGGACGGGAAAAGTATTTCTTTATTATTAACTTCACTAAAGCAACTTACAATGATGAATTCGGCCACTGGTCAACGAACCTGGTCTTGGGCTTCTCTTCAAATGTCCTCCAACTTCTTTTATCTATACTTCTCTTTGCACAAGGATGGCTAAAGGTTGGGACAAAGGGAATGCTCAATTGGGTATAGTTTCTTTACTATGATTCTCCTCTCCCAAATGGGACCCCTAAACCTTCTTTTATAGGCTAGAAGAAGCTAGGAATTTGGTCAAATTTTCATCCATGCATGATCGAAAGATTTAGTTAAATTACCCAAAGCTGTGTGTTCCATCAACAACTTTCATTTTTTCATGCTTTTGTAGGTACACGCGGGTTGTCTTGGGTCAGCTAGCGTGTAAAAGCATACAGTAATGTAGCAGGGCACGTGGACCTTTATAAAAGGGGTTTTTAAGAAGAGTTGTTTAGTAGTGTTTTGGAAAAGAAGGAATCTAAGATGGCTTGATGCCAAGTAAGCATGTCTGGTTCAAGTTAGGGTTATAATAGATGCCCCCTAATGTGTGAGGTCAGAAGAGCATCTGATGGCCGAAATACATTAACAATATTCATCGATGTGCCGAACAAGTGAGCCCACGGATCAAAAATCGGGAGGTGTCATCTGAAAAATAATAATTGTCTCACCGAGGCAGGCATACCCATGCTCGAGATAAAATAAAATCATGGATACCAATCAAATACACTGTAGATCCATGTCATATAACTATATAAAGTGTAGCCGCGATCAATACACAGCGGAGCTACTTCTCAAAATCAAAAAGATATACGTGTAGAGTATCCATCTTCTTAGAAGCTGATAAGGCCTGATGGTTGGAGAAGAGGTCTTTAGAGCTTGAGCAACAACTTCAAAATATTCAAAACTCGGGTAGGAGTTTAATATGAGTGTACGAATTCACTACCCAGAGGTCTTCGATGGATCGTCGGTCATGGACCAAATAATCTTGATTATCAAACTGAAGGCTTCATTGATTTCGAACAAAGACTTGATTGGACGTTTAGGATGGTTGAGTATGAGGGCAAGAGACAAACTGCAGAGGGGCCGACTCAGGCTTGGTAAAAAATTTCCTTGGAAAATAGCATGACAAATGATGAGACTCAGGCAACATGGCGTTAACATAAGTTTACGAGGCAGGAGGCAACGCAAACTCTCCATATGTTTGGAAGAATAACCAAATGGAGGAGGACACAACTCAATGTACCAGGAACAACTTCCTAAGTTCATATTAAATACCAGGGTTTGACGAACAAACGGACATATGNAATAAATAAAATACTTTTCCCTTCCTCTTTTTGGGGTATATTTGATTTTTTTGTCTTTTTCAATAATTTTGGAAAAAGCATAAAAGAATGCTACTCTACAAAGGAGGGATGAGTGTTGCAAACATACAAGTTCAAGGCACAAGGACAAGATTGATGTTCAAAGTAAGGACACTTGGGAAAAATCCTTCAGGGGCCAAAGGTGTCAAGACGCAGAGGCAAATTGCTACAGGGCTTGTGTATAAGGCATGCTTTAGATGGTTCAGTTGAGAGAAACATGGAGCCGGCATTAGGCCAAAGACGCGGGTATGAAAATGCGATTAATAAAACAAACAATGGTAACGTCCTTCGATGTAAGTTTAACGAGCCCAGA
>JASDQU010501681.1:110061-122445 GCA_032191745.1 Picea mariana | reverse complement strand
TAGTATTTGACAGATATGTGTCTATTATGTGCAGATGTGGGACCAGTGCGACTGGTGGATTACGCGAGGAACATGCGTCTTCCTCGGTCAGGGGCCACACCTGCCACCGCAGGGGGACCAACAGCAGTAGGAGAGCTTCCAGCCAGTGAGGCTGAGAGGGTTTTGAGATGAGTCGAGCAAAACTTTACCTCGCTCACCCACATAGTACCTATGGCAGAGATTGAGGATCTGCCACCATCTATGAAGCCTCATGTAGTGGGGGCACCACGGACGTGGGTCCGACTGTTTCGTCATTTGGAAAACGTTGTTGATCATTACAACAGATCCCACAGGCCCTGACCTTAGTTAGTCTAGACTTTTCACATGTCGAGAGCACTACTTGTATATATGTTTTTGAGGGCATAAGCCCCATGACTCGTTACTGGTCAGATTTTTGAGGCGCTTGCATCCACCTATGTACTCTGATGATTATGATATTATATATGGAATTTTATGTCTTTTTGTGTCTTATGGATCATATTTTCCTTTAAAAATGTATTTACATGTTTATGTGTATGTCTTTTTATATGTGTGTGAGATGCCAGTCTAAAATTTGATTAGCTAGAGTATCTGTAATTTGGTTTAATCTCCTAGGAACATGAAAATATGTAATATAATCAAAGCTTTGTTTTAAGAGACGTGCCCTAAGGAATTGTCGGTGTAAATTCGGATCATGAATACGGTAGACTCTATTCAACTGAGACACAACCAGTTGAGCATCTAAATAGACCCGAAGATGAAAGATACCAAATGACAAGGCATCACGAAGCAACTCAATAACTGCACTGTACTCGGTGACATTGTTTGTGGTGTCACCTAAGCATATACCTCCGGAAGATAATAACTGGCCTCGAGGTGTAAAAATTACCCAAGCTACGGAGGCAAGCCTCTGAGTGTGTCGGCTAGCACCGTCTATGTACCCAATGAACACCTCTAATTCACTTGGCATTTTCCACAGTGACGAAAGATAACATCAAAAACAACACGTCCATAATACTAAAAGAAACTAGAAAGTAATAGTACAAAGACTATACATATGTTACAAAAAGTTACCCAAGGTGACCTACCTATGAGTAATACTTCTTGAGGTAGAGCCCAATTCCAAGCTCCGCCAAAGCATTTCCCTCAAAGTCGACCAAACGATAAGCACCATTTTTTAGAACCTCTTTTATGATGAAAGGTTCGAACCACATGGGTTTGAATTTTCCTGCCCCCAGGGGGTCCTTATCTTGCTCATAGACCAGGACAAGGTTGCCTTTAGAGAAAATCCAAGGACAAACATACCGATCATACTGACACTTGACTTTATGTTTGTGAGCCTCGTTGGCCAAGGCCACATTGCGAACCTACTCATTGAGCCGCTCAAGGTATAATAATCGTTCTTCAAGTGGAGAAGTGTCTGGCAATAACTGTACTGCCAACTTTAGGGACGGGATCTGACATTCGATAGGCAAGACTGCTTCCAGCCCGTAAATGATTTGAACAGGTGAGAAACCAGCTACAATCTTAATAGACGTTCGATAAGCCCATAATGTCGAGTATAACATCAAATGCCAATTTGACTTGGCTGAGTTGATCGTTCGTTGTAGGATGGTCTTAAGAGATTTATTTACAGCTTCTACCTGACCATTTGCTTGGGGGTAGTAGGGTGAAAAATGTTATTGCCGCAACCAAAGCTTTGATGTTAACTTCGTCATCATCTGGTTCTGAAAGTGACTGCCATGGTCAGTGACAATCTCTCTCGGGATGTCGAACCTTGCTATTATCTGGTATAATAAAAAGAGAGTCACAGTCTCTCCATCATCTTTAAACATTGACATAGCTTCGACCCACTTCGTGAAGTAGTCTACGGATACAATGATATAATGGTGCCCCCTTACTGAAGGAGGGTTGCATGTAGTGTAATCAATCCCCAACTTGGTGAAGGGACCAACTGTGATAACAGGAAACATGGGAGATGGATGTGCCCTCATCTTCCGAGAGAATATCTAACATGGGTGGCACTTCTTGACCGATTCAATACAATATTTGATTAGTGTCGGCGAGAAGTAACCTGCTCGTAAAATCTTTTGGGTTGTTTCCAACCCAAACAAATGACCGCCACATGCTCTGGTATGGAAATCATTAAGCATGATAACTACCTCTTCGTGAGTGATACATCGGTGCAAGATGTAGTCTACACCTCTTCGATACAGCGTATCGTCGAGTATGAGATCATTCTTGGCCTGATGGCATATACGGTGACACTCATCACGAGAAGCAGAGGTGGGGCACTTCAAAGTCTGGAGATAGATAAGTATATCTCTGTACCAGGGATCCAAAGATGTGATCAAAAACATATCTCCTCTGATAGGCGACTCTTCGAGCACAACATCACCTGACTCAACCGGAAGTTCCGAAATAAGTTCTGCGAAGACCAGTGACTTTTTGGATTTCGCTGAAACGAAATCTAAGTCAAATTCCTGGAGGACGACTATCCATCTATTGATATTTCCACCTATTACCCGTCATATCAACATGTACTAAAACAGATTCACAACAACAATGACGGTGGTCTTGCTAAACAAAACATAATGATGGAACCATTGAACATCATGGACTGCTGCCAACGCAAGTTTTTCAATATGAGAATAATTGAGTTTCGGTCCGACTAGGTCTCGGCTCGGGTAATAGATCACATATTCTGAGAGCAAATCATCTTCCTGAACTAAGACCATGCCAATGGTTGACTCTGTTGCAGCTAGGTATAATAAGAAATCTTTGTTATAGTTAGGTGAAGAAGAAGGGCAGTTGTGAGGGCATGTTTCAATGCTTTGAAAGAGCGTTGAGCGACATTGTCCCAATAAAAAGGAATGTCTTTCTTTAGTAAGCGCATAAATCCCTTTGTGATCTCGGCATAGTTAGCGATGAAACGCCTTAAAAAATTCACCTTGCCCTGTAGACTCTAAAGTTGAAGGCTTGTGCGTGGGGGAGGCAATTGAATTATTGCCTCAAACTTGAGAGGATTGACCATGATCCCTGTTGTTAACACTATGAAACCTAACAAATGTCCTGATGTTACGCAAAAGCTGCACTTGTTTGGATTCAAGCGAATCCAGAAGTAGCGACATCGCTCAAAGATAAGTCGGAGGTGTGTGGAATGATCCGTTCTCTTGCGAGATAAAGATGCTAAATCATCTAAATAGGCCTCGACTATATGCTTAAGATCATGGAAAGCAAAAGGCATGGCCCACTGAAAGGTCGCACCAACATTTTTGAGACCAAAGGACATCTTACAATATGTGAATGTACACCATGGACAAATGAATGTCGTTTTCTGTTGGTCTTCGGGTTTGATTTGTATTTGGTTATATCCCGAAAAACTGTCCATGAAAGAGAAGGCCTCACAACCTACACATTCATCAATTATCTGGTCGATGAATGGTGTGGGAAAATTATCTTTTGGACAGGCCTTGTTCAAATCACGAAAGTCCATACATACACGAATCGTGCCCTGTTTCTTATTGACCAACACAAGATTTGACACCCATTGGGTCAAATGGATAGGATAGATAAAACCGTCTTTTAGAAGTTTCTCAACTTCGACCTTAATGGGTTGTTACTTTCCTGGGATTAACTGGATAAAGCTTCTACCGAACAGGCTTGGCATATGGATAAGTTTTGATTTCATGTTCGACTATTTTTGGATCGATGCCTAGCATTTCCTTGTAAGACCAGGAAAAAACATTGTGGAATTATTTAAATAAATCTGTGTAGATTTGAATCTCTCCAAGGGAGCAGTCAGCTCCAACAAAAACATTCTCCATGACGCGAGGGGTTCTGGAGATATTGATCGGTATCGTTTCAGCAATGGTTGCCATATTACCCTCGGCATAAACCTCATGTGTATCCAAGGGATTAATAGGATAAGACTTATCTCCAGTCTTAGTCAAGGTGAATTCTCCGGCTTCGATTATGCTTAACTCTGGGAGGAAGTATGATCTGTGATGAAGATCGTCCCAGGGTTTTTCCAAACTAGTCATTGCTTCAATTACTGCTTTGTTAGAGGGCATGACTAAGTCTAATGAATCGGTGTCAGCGAGAGAACCTTGAGCCCAAATAGGCTCTAGAGGCGGATCTAACTCTTGTGCAGGAGTTGGATCAGTGCTGATAGAAGCTTGTTGGACTAAAGAGTACACTACTTCAGCTGTAGACAAGGGCATGGACATGCCCGAGTTCCCTGTCCCTTCCATCGTGGTCAATGGGGAAGGAAGTATCCACAGATCGTTGAAGTAAGTCGTGTGAAATGATGAAACTTGGAAAATATCAACCTTATGGTGGTCAAATATGAACTTGACATCACCTTGAGGGGGCGGGTAATCGTAGGTACCCATCAAAGATGGGCACAAACCAACCCCTACGTTGAATACACCTGGTTGGGGATTATCCATCATTAGGACCGCGGATACCCCCAATGAAGGGTCAGGTCCGGAGAAAGACAATTGATCAATGGTCACAATACGGTCCTCGTGTGGAAACAACAAGACCCAGAAAACTGTAGCAACCACTGCTTGCATGGCGTAAGTCCAACTCCTTCCTAACAAGAGATTGTAGTCGAGGGACGCGTCGACTACTTCTACGTCGATGCACATGGTCTTCCCTTCTAACTGCACGTGGAAAGAGGAAATGATACCATGTGGATGCCAGGTACAAGTGGATCAACATCGGGTTTCACACAAGTTTTGGGTGGGAGATAAGATATGGTTACATTTGCAGAAATAGTGCTTCATATGACCCCATCAAAAGATCTTCCCACTCCAATATGAGCCTTACACCAACACCAAGTATGTGGGTGAGAATGATTTTGAGATAAGTATTCCCCCTTTCATTGGCTTGCACCTTGTATTTAATGTGGCACTGCTTTGACCATACATTAGTACAATTTTGAAGTTAAAATAGGTCTCAAAACAAAAAATTGTGCTATCAATATTAATTTCAAAAGAACCAATAGGATTCAATATGATGAATTCAACCATAACGGAAAATAGTTTTGGAGGGAAAGATTAAAAAAACTACTTTTTATCACATTATCTGCTTAACTCCTTATTGGTTTACTCAAATTTCAAGTGTAGACACTCACTAGATGCATAATTTAATTCCATATCCAATGAATACCCACTTTGCACATTTGTTTATAGACCCATAGTGAAATAAACTAGAAATACATGAAAAATGTGGTTCTTCATACTTTTGATAGACCCGCAGTGAGATAAACTGGAAATACATTAAAAATACATTATTTTCATGTGTTTCTCATTTATCTCACTATAATTCTATCAGATGTATGTAGAGTATATACTCATTGGAGGTGGAATTGAATTTTACATACAATGAGTGCCTACACTTAAAATTTGAGTAAACCCTTAAGGAGATAAGTTAAAAATACAATAAAAATGTAGTATTTTTTATTTCCCTTTGAAAATTCAACTCTTATTTTATTATTTTAACTATTATTTTATTATTTTCCTTAGGAGGACTATTTTAGACCTCAAAATTTCTCTAATGTATTCCACCTCTCTTGGACACCTTAGAGGTGGCCAAGCACTTGGCCCCTACATAACTCAATTATTATTGCATTAAGTAGGTGATATTTGACCAAATCATCGACACCAAGGCACCCACTAGCAGAACATCCAACTCTATCAGGTCGTCAAACTAAGGCAACTCCTTCACAAAGGAAAGTGGCTCACCAGGAATCAGATTCAACAAAAGTTTCATCATTTGATGGAGGAACTTGATGCAATCACAACCATTTATTCCTAAGGGGGGACGAATTATCCAAGTGGATACTAGTGGTCATCCACCTATTCCACTATTTTAGAATGGTTCCACATCTTGGAATTTTTACTATAGTTCTTCATGCCCCAAACTTCTAGTGCATTTTTCGAGCATTTCCCTTGTGTTTCTCGCAATGAACACAGGTCACAAATTTTTTGATTGTGTGGCTTATCGAAGACATAGAGCATGGATTAAGATTTATAATGGTATAAGAAACACCCTATCCATGAACATATCCAACACAACCAACAATAATTTTTTGATATTTTGCAAAAATCCAATGTCAAGTACAAGTGGAGCAACATCGGGTTTCACACAAGTTTTGGGTGGAAGATAAGGTATGGTTACATTTGCAGAAATAGTGCTTCATATGACCCCATCAAAAGATCTTCCCACTCCAATATGAGCCTTACACCAACACCAAGGATGTGGGTGAGAATGCTTTTGAGATAAGTATTCCCCCTTTCATTGGCTTGCACCTTGTATTTAATGTGGCAYTGCTTTGAYCATACATTAGTAAAATTTTSAAGTTAAAATAGGTCTCAAAACAAAAAAAAAATGTGYTATSAATATTAATTTTAAAAGAACCAATAGGATTCAAGATGATGAATTCAACCATAAGGGAAAATAGTTTTGGAGGGAAAGATTAAAAAAAGTATTTTTTGTCACATTGCCTTCTTAACTCCTTCTGGGTTTACTCAAATTTCAAGTGTAGACACTCACTGGATGCATAATTAAATTCCATATCCAATGAATACCCAATTTTCATATTTGTTTATAGACCCGTAGTGAAATAAACTACAAATACATGAAAAATGTGGTTCTTCATACTTTTGATAGACCCACAGTGAGATAAACTGGAAATACATGAAAAATACATTCTTTTCATGTGTTTCTCATTTATCTCACTATAGTTCTATCAGATGTATGTAGAGTGTATACTCATTGGATGTGGAATTGAATTTTACATCCAATGAGTGCCTACACTTAAAATTTGAGTAAACCCTTAAGGGGATAAGTTAAAAATACAATAAAAATGTAGTATTTTTTATTTCCCTTTGAAAATTGAACTCTTATTTTATTATTTTAACTATTATTTTATTATTTTCCTTAGGAGGACTATTTTAGACCTCAAAATTTCTCTAATGTTTTCCACCTCTCTTGGACACCTTAGAGGTGGCCAAGCACTTGGCCCCTACATAACTCAATTATGATTGCATTAAGTAGGTGATAGTTGACCAGATCATCGACACCAAAGCACCCACTAGCAGAACATCCAACTCTATCAGGTCGTCAAACTAAGGCAACTCCTTCACAAAGGAAA
Organism: Picea mariana; assembly: GCA_032191745.1. NCBI lineage: Eukaryota > Viridiplantae > Streptophyta > Pinopsida > Pinales > Pinaceae > Picea > Picea mariana. The sequence continues at coordinate 115,265 of JASDQU010501681.1, read as the reverse complement.
GTGGCTCACCAGGAATCAGATTCAACAAAAGTTTCATCATTTGATGGAGGAACTTGATGCAATCAGAACCATTTATTCCTAAGGGGGGGAGAATTATCCAAGTGGATACTAGTGGCCATCCACCTATTCCATTATTTTAGAATGGTTCCACATCTTGAAAGTTTTACTATAGTTCTTCATGCCCCAAACTTCTAGTGCATTTTTCGAGCATTTCCCTTGTGTTTCTCACAATGAACACAATTCACAAAATTTTTGATTGTTTGGCTTACCGAAGACATAGAGCATGTCTTAAGCTTTATAATGGTATAAGAAACACACTATCCATGAACATATCCAACACAACCAACAACAATTTCTTGATATTTTTCAAAAATCCAATGCCAAGTATAAGTGGATCAACATTAGGTTCCACACAAGTTTTGGGTGGGAGATAAGGTATGGTTACATTTGAAAAAATAGTGCTTCATATGACCCCATCAAAAGAACTTCCCACTCCAATATGAGCCTTACACCAACAACAAGGATGTGGGTGAGAATGCTTTTGAGATAAGTATTCCCCCTTTCATTGGCTTGCACCTTGTATTTAATGTGCCATTGCTTTGACCATGCATTAGTAAAATTTTGAAGTTAAAATAAGTCTCAAAACAAAAAAATGTGCTATCAATATTAATTTTAAAAGAACCAATAGGAATAAAGATGATGAATTCAATCATAAGGGAAAATAGTTTTGGAGGGAAAGATTAAAAAAACTACTTTTTATCACATTGTCTGCTTAACTCCTTATGGGTTTACTCAAATTTCAAGTGTAGACACTCACTGGATGCATAATTTAATTCCATATCCAACGAATACCCACTTTGCATATGGTTTTATAGACCCATAGTGAAATAAACTAGAAATACATGAAAATGTGGTTCTTCATACTTTCGATAGACCCACAGTGAGATAAACTGGAAATACATGAAAAATACATTATTTTCATGTGTTTCTCATTTACCTCACTATAGTTCTATCAAATGTATGTAGAGTGTCTAGTCATTGGATGTGGAATTGAATTTTACATCCAATGAGTGCCTACACTTAAAATTTGAGTAAACCCCTAAGGAGATAAGTTAAAAATACAATAAAAATGTAGTATTTTTTATTTCCCTTTGAAAATTGAACTCTTATTTTATTATTTTAACTATTATTTTATTATTTTCCTTAGGAGGACTATTTTAGACCTCAAAATTTCTCTAATGTTTTCCACCTCTCTTGGACACCTTAGAGGTAGCCATGCACTTGGCCCCTACATAACTCAATTATGATTGCATTAAGTAGGTGATAGTTGACCAGATCATCGACACCAAGGCACCCACTAGCAGAACATCCAACTCTATCAGGTCGTCAAACTAAGGCTACTCCTTCACAAAGGAAAGTGGCTCACCAGGAATCAGATTCAACAAAAGTTTCATCATTTGATGGAGGAACTTGATGCAATCAAAACCATTTATTCTTAAGGGGGGACGAATTATCCAAGTGGATACTAGTGGCAGTCCACCTATTCCACTATTTTAGAATGGTTCCACGTCTTGGAAGTTTTACTATAGTTCTTCATGCCCCAAACTTCTAGTGCATTTTTCGAGTGTTCCCCTTGTGTTTCTCGCAATGAACACAAGTCACAAATTTTTTTATTGTGTGACTTATTGAAGACATAGAACATGGCTTAAGCTTTATAATGGTATAAGAAACACCCTATCCATGAACATATCCAACACAACCAACACCAATTTCTTGATATTTTGCAAAAATCCAATGCCAAGTACAAGTGGATCAACATCAAGTTTCACACAAGTTTTGGGTGGGAGATAAGGTATGGTTACATTTTCAGAAAAAACGCTTCATATGACCCCATCAAAAGATCTTCCCACTCCAATATGAGACTTACACCAATACCAAAGATATGGGTGAGAATGCTTTTGAGATAAGTATTCCCCCTTTCATTGGCTTGCACCTTGTATTTAATGTGGCACTGCTTTGACCATACATTAGTAAAATTTTGAAGTTAAAATAGGTCTCAAAACAAAAAAATGTTCTATCAATATTAATTTTAAAAGAACCAATAGGTTTCAAGATGATGAATTCAACCATAAGGGAAAATAGTTTTGGAGGGAAAGATAAAAAAAACTACTTTTTATCACATTGTTTGCTTAACTCCTTATGGGTTTACTCAAATTTCAAGTGTAGACACCCATTGGATGCATAATTTAATTCCATATCCAACAAATACCCACTTTGCATATTTGTTTATAGACCCATAGTGAAATAAACTTTAAATACATGAAAAATGTGGTTCTTCATACTTTTGATACACCCACAGTGAGATAAACTGGAAATACATGAAAAATGCATTCTTTTCATGTGTTTCTCATTTATCTCACTATAGTTCTATCAAATGTATGTAGATTGTATACTCATTGGATGTGGAATTGAATTTTACATCCAATGAGTGCCTACACTTAAAAATTGAGTAAACCCTTAAGGAGATAAGTTAAAAATACAATAAAAATGTAGTATTTTTTACTTCCCTTTGAAAATTGAACTCTTATTTTATTATTTTAACTATTATTTTATTATTTTCATTAGGAGGACTATTTAGACCTCAAAATTTCTCTAATGTTTTCCACCTCTCTTGGACACCTTAGAGGTGGCCAAGCACTTGGCCCCTACATAACTCAATTATGATTGCATTAAGCAGGTGATAGTTGACCAGATCATCGACACCAAGGCACCCACTAGCAGAACATCCAACTCTATCAAGTCGTCAAACTAAGGCAACTCCTTCACAAAGGAAAGTGGCTCACTAGGAATCAGATTCAACAAAAGTTTCATCATTTGATGGAGGAACTTGATGCAATCAGAACCATTTATTCCTAAAGGGGGACGAATTATCCAAGTGGATACTAGTGGCCATCCACCTATTCCACTATTTTAGAATGGTTCCACATCTTGGAAGTTTTACTATAGTTCTTCATGCCCCAAACTTCTAGTGCATTTTTCAAGCATTTCCCTTGTGTTTCTCGCAATGAACACATGTCACAAAATTTTTGATTGTGTGGCTTACCAAAGACATAGAGCATGGCTTAAGCTTTATAATGGTATAAGAAACACCCTATCCATGAACATCTCCAACACAACCAACAATAATTTCTTGATATTTTGCAAAAATTCAATGCCAAGTACAAGTGGATCAACATCGGGTTTCACACAAGTTTTGGGTGGGAGATAAGGTATGGTTACATTTGCAGAAATAGTGCTTCATATGACCCCCATCAAAAGATCTTCCCACTCCAATATGAGCCTTACACCAACACCAAGGATGTGGGTGAGAATGTTTTTGAGATAAGTATTCCCCCTTTCATTTTCTTGCACCTTGTATTTAATGTGGCACTGCTTTGACCATACATTAGTAAAATTTTGAAGTTAAAATAGGTCTCAAAACAAAAAAATGTGTTATGAATATTAATTTTAAAAGAACCAATAGGATTCAAGATGATGAATTCAACCATAAGGGAAAATAGTTTTGGAGGGAAAGATTAAAAAAACTACTTTTTATCACATTGTCTGCTTAAATCCTTATGGGTTTACTCAAATTTCAAGTGTAGACACACACTGGATGCATAATTTAATTCCATATCCAACGAATACCCACTTTGCATATTTGTTTATAGACCCATAGTGAAATAAACTAGAAATACATGAAAAATGTGGTTCTTCATACTTTTGATAGACCCACAGTGAGATAAACTGTAAATACATGAAAAATACATTATTTTCATGTGTTTCTCATTTATCTCACTATAGTTCTATCATATGTATGTTTAGTGTATACTCATTGGATGTGGAATTGAATTTTACATCCTATGAGTGCCTACACTTAAAATTTGAGTAAACCCTTAAGGAGATAAGTTAAAAATACAATAAAAATGTAGTATTTTTTATTTCCCTTTGAAAATTGAACTCTTATTTTATTATTTTAACTATTATTTTATTATTTTCCTTAGGAGGACTATTTTAGAACTCAACATTTCTCTAATGTTTTCCACCTCTCTTGGACACCTTAGAGGTGGCCAAGCACTTGGCCCCTACATAACTCAATTATTATTGCATTAAGTAGGTGATAGTTAACCAGATCATCGACCCCAAGTCACCCACTAGCAGAACATCCAACTCTATCAGGTCATCAAACTAAGGCAACTCCTTCACAAAGGAAAGTGGCTCACGAGGAATCAAATTCAACAAAAGTTTCATCATTTGATGGAGGAACTTGATGAAATCAGAACCATTTATTCCTAAGGGGGGACGAATTATCCAAGTGGATACTAGTGGCCATCCACCTATTCCACTATTTTAGAATGCTTCCACATCTTGGAAGTTTTACTATAGTTCTTCATGCCCCAAACTTCTAGTGCATTTTTCGAGCATTTCCCTTGTGTTTCTCGCAATGAACACAGGGCACAAAGTTTTTGATTGTGTGGCTTATCGAAGACATAGAGCATGGCTTAAGCTTTATAATGGTATAAGAAACACACTATCCATGAACATATCCAACACAACCAACAATAATTTCTTGATATTTTGCAAAAATCCAATGCCAAGTATAAGTGGATCAACATCGGGTTTCACACAAGTTTTGGGTGGGAGATAAGGTATGGTTACATTTTCAGAAATAGTGCTTCATATGACCCCATCAAAAGATATTCCCACTCCAATATGAGCCTTACACCAACACCAAGGATGTGGGTGAGAATGCTTTTGAGATAAGTATCCCCCCTTTCATTGGCTTGCACCTTGTATTTAATGTGGCACTGTTTTGACCATACATTAGTAAAATTTTGAAGTTAAAATAGGTCTCAAAACAAAAAAATTTGCTATCAATATTAATTTTAAAAGAACCAATAGGATTCAAGATGATGAATTCAACCATAAGGGAAAATAGTTTTGGAGGGAAAGATTAAAAAAACTACTTTTTATCACATTGTCTTCTTAACTCCTTATGGGTTTACTCAAATTTCAAGTGTAGACACTCACTGGATGCATAATTTAATTCCATATCCAACGAATACCCACTTTGCATATTTTTGTATAGACCCATAGTGAAATAAACTAGAAATACATGAAAAATGTGGTTCTTCATACTTTTGATAGACCCACAATGAGATAAA
>JASDQU010501681.1:60612-90940 GCA_032191745.1 Picea mariana | reverse complement strand
TAGGCCTTTACAATTAGTCTTTCATAGGTTTATTTCTATACCCTTTTACTCCACATTCCACAATAATTTGGGCATGGTATGACCATAGCCTTTCATAATTTGTTTTATAGAGTTAGAAGATCAATTATCAAGGGAATGATTTTCTCAACGTCTCAATATAGTTGGCAAGTTTTAGACAACCTATGATTCTCATCTATAGTTAGATTAAGGTTATACAAGTTTATTGATCTCGATTGTATAGAGAAAAAAATGAAGGTAGAATTATAAATGGAACACATAGAGATATTTAAAAGAGAATAATAATGTATTGAAACCCAAATTCTATTAATGGATGAAATATGAATAGATTGAAGAATGCAAACTTCAATACAAACTAGCTAGAATGGTGGTAGCTTATCTCTAAACAGAGATGTGTCGACTACACTCATTTGCAAGAAACCATTACAAGAGGCCAAAACTTCCTTTTTAACATAAAGAACAATGCCTAAGATGATAAAACCATTAATATCCAAATCCCTAACCCTAATAAATGATGTGGAAAAGGGAATGCAGGCCCCAAGGACGTTGGTTGATACATCAACCTCCCAATGGCACACCGTTTGCATACAAAATTTGTTTAGGGTGTTTCTTATACCATTATAAAGCTTAAGCCATGCTCTATGTCTTCAATAAGCCACATAATAAAAAAATTTGTGACCTGTGTTCATTGCGAGAAACATAAGGGAAATGCTCGAAAAATTAACTAGAAGTTTGGGGCATGAAGAACTATAGTAAAACTTCCAAGATGTGGACCCATTCTAAAATAGTGGAATAGGTAGATGGCCACTAGTATCCACTTGGATAATTCGTCCCCCCTTAGGAATAAATGGTTATGATTGCATCAAGTTTCTCCATCAAATGATGAAACTTTTGTTGAATCTGATTCCTAGTGAGCCACTTTCCTTTGTGAAGGAGTTGCCTTAGTTTGACAACCTGATAGAGTTGGATGTTCTGCTAGTGGGTGCCTTGGTGTTGATGATCTGGTCAACTATCACCTACTTAATGCAATCATAATTGAGTTATGTAGGGGCCAAGTGCTTGGCCACCTCTAAGGTGTCCAAGAGAGGTGGAAAACATTAGAGAAATTTTGAGGTCTAAAATAGTCCTCCTAAGGAAAATAATAAAATAATAGTTAAAATAATAAAATAAGAGTTCAATTTTCAAAGGGAAATAAAAAATACTACATTTTTATTGTATTTTTAACTTATCCCCTTAAGGGTTTACTCAAATTTTAAGTGTAGGCACTCATTGGATGTAAAATTCAATTCCACATCCAATGAGTATACACTCTACATACATCTGATAGAACTATAGTGAGATAAATGAGAAACACATGAAAATAATGTATTTTTCATGTATTTCCAATTTATCTCATTGTGGGTCTATCAAAAGTATGAAGAACCACATTTTTCATGTATTTCTAGTTTATTTCACTATGGGTCTATACAAAAATATGCAAAGTGGGTATTCGTTGGATATGGAATTAAATTATGCATCCAGTGAGTGTCTACACTTGAAATTTGAGTAAACCCATAAGGAGTTAAGAAGACAATGTGATAAAAAGTAGTTTTTTTAATCTTTCCCTCCAAAACTATTTTCCCTTATGGTTGAATTCATCATCTTGAATCCTATTGGTTCTTTTAAAATTAATATTGATAGCAAATTTTTTTGTTTTGAGACCTATTTTAACTTCAAAATTTTACTAATGTATGGTCAAAACAGTGCCACATTAAATACAAGGTGCAAGCCAATGAAAGGGGGGATACTTATCTCAAAAGCATTCTCACCCACATCCTTGGTGTTGGTGTAAGGCTCATATTGGAGTGGGAATATCTTTTGATGGGGTCATATGAAGCACTATTTCTGAAAATGTAACCATACCTTATCTCCCACCCAAAACTTGTGTGAAACCCGATGTTGATCCACTTATACTTGGCATTGGATTTTTGCAAAATATCAAGAAATTATTGTTGGTTGTGTTGGATATGTTCATGGATAGTGTGTTTCTTATACCATTATAAAGCTTAAGCCATGCTCTATGTCTTCGGTAAGCCACACAATCAAAAACTTTGTGACCTGTGTTCATTGCGAGAAACACAAGGGAAATGCTCGAAAAATGCACTAGAAGTTTGGGGCATGAAGAACTATAATAAAACATTCAAGATGTGGAAGCATTCTAAAATAGTGGAATAGGTGGATGGCCACTAGTATCCACTTGGATAATTCGTCCCCCCTTAGGAATAAATGGTTCTGATTTCATCAAGTTCCTCCATCAAATGATGAAACTTTTGTTGAATTTGATTCCTGGTGAGCCACTTTCCTTTGTGAAGGAGTTGCCTTAGTTTGACAACCTGATAGAGTTGGATGTTCTGCTAGTGGGTGCCTTGGTGTCGATGATCTGGTCAACTATCACCCACTTAATGCAATAAAAATTGAGTTATGTAGGGGCCAAGTGCTTGGCCACCTCTAAGGTGTCCAAGAGAGGTGGAAAACATTAGAGAAATTTTGAGTTCTAAAATAGTCCTCCTAAGGAAAATAGTAAAATAATAGTTAAAATAATAAAATAAGAGTTCAATTTTCAAAGGGAAATAAAAAATACTACATTTTTATTGTATTTTTAACTTATCTCCTTAAGGGTTTACTCAAATTTTAAGTGTAGGCACTCATAGGATGTAAAATTCAATTCCACATCCAATGAGTATACACTCAACATACATATGATAGAACTATAGTGAGATAAATGAGAAACACATGAAAATAATGTATTTATCATGTATTTCCAGTTTATCTCACTGTGGGTCTATCAAAAGTATGAAGAACCACATTTTTCATGTATTTCTAGTTTATTTCACTATGGGTCTATAAAAAAATATGCAAAGTGGGTATTCGTTGGATATGGAATTAAATTATGCATCCAGTGTGTGTCTACACTTGAAATTTGAGTAAACCCATAAGGAGTTAAGTAGACAATGTGATAAAAAGTAGTTTTTTTAATCTTTCCCTCCAAAACTATTTTCCCTTATGGTTGAATTCATCATCTTGAATCCTATTGGTTCTTTTAAAATTAATATTGATACCACATTTTTTTGTTTTGAGACCTATTTTAACATCAAAATTTTACTAATGTATGGTCAAAACAGTGCCACATTAAATACAAGGTGCAAGAAAATGAAAGGGGGAATACTTATCTCAAAAACATTCTCACCCACATCCTTGGTGTTGGTGTAAGGCTCATATTGGAGTGGGAAGATCTTTTGATGGGGTCATATGAAGTACTATTTCTGCAAATGTAACCATACCTTATCTCCCAGCCAAAACTTGTGTGAAACCCGATGTTGATCCACTTGTACTTGGCATTGGATTTTAGCAAAATATCAAGAAATTGTTGTTGGTTGTGTTGGAGATGTTCATGGATAGGTTGTTTCTTATACCATTATAAAGCTTAAGCCATGCTCTATGTCTTCGGTAAGCCACACAATCAAAAATTTTGTGACATGTGTTCATTGCGAGAAACACAAGGGAAATGCTTGAAAAATGCACTAGAAGTTTGGGGCATGAAGAACTATAGTAAAACTTCCAAGATGTGGAACCATTCTAAAATAGTGGAATAGGTGGATGGCCACTAGTATCCACTTGGATAATTCGTCCCCCTTTAGGAATAAATGGTTCTGATTGCATCAAGTTCCTCCATCAAATGATGAAACTTTTGTTGAATCTGATTCCTAGTGAGCCACTTTCCTTTGTGAAGGAGTTGCCTTAGTTTGACGACCTGATAGAGTTGGATGTTCTGCTAGTGGGTGCCTTGGTGTTGATGATCTGGTCAACTATCACCTGCTTAATGCAATCATAATTGAGTTATGTAGGGGCCAAGTGCTTGGCCACCTCTAAGGTGTCCAAGAGAGGTGGAAAACATTAGAGAAATTTTGAGGTCTAAAATAGTCCTCCTAAGGAAAATAATAAAATAATAGTTAAAATAATCAAATAAGAGTTTAATTTTCAAAGGGAAATAAAAAATACTACATTCTTATTGTATTTTTAACTTATCTCCTTAAGGGTTTACTCAATTTTTAAGTGTAGGCAATCATTGGATGTAAAATTCAATTCCACATCCAATGAGTATACACTCTACATACATTTGATAGAACTATAGTGAGATAAATGAGAAACACATGAAAAGAATGCATTTTTCATGTATTTCCAGTTTATCTCACTGTGGGTCTATCAAAAGTATGAAGAACCACATTTTTCATGTATTTATAGTTTGTTTCACTATGGGTCTATAAACAAATATGCAAAGTGGGTATTCGTTGGATATGGAATTAAATTATGCATCTAGTGGGTGTCTACACTTGAAATTTGAGTAAACCCATAAGGAGTTAAGCAAACAATGTGATAAAAAGTAGTTTTTTTAATCTTTCCCTCCAACTATTTTCCCTTATGGTTGAATTCATCATCTTGAATCCTATTGGTTCTTTTAAAATTAATATTGATAGCACATTTTTTTTTTGTTTTGAGACCTATTTTAACTTGAAAATTTTACTAATGTATGGTCAAAGCAGTGCCACATTAAATACAAGGTGCAAGCCAATGAAAGGGGGAATACTTATCTCAAAAGCATTCTCACCCACATCTTTGGTATTGGTGTAAGTCTCATATTGGAGTGGGAAGATCTTTTGATGGGGTCATATGAAGCACTTTTTCTGAAAATGTAACCATACCTTATATCCCACCCAAAACTTGTGTGATACTCGATGTTGATCCACTTGTACTTGGCATTGGATTTTTGCAAAATATCAAGAAATTGGTGTTGGTTGTGTTGGATATGTTCAATATTTTTTGTTTCTTTACCAACATCGGCCTAATCATGGAACATAGTTACCAACTTAATGATAACCCTCTAGATTTCTCAATTTTTTAGAGGTCGCATCTAATGGCTATTTTTACCCCTATTTCAAAAAGTGGTACTACTAGTAACACCTTTGTTTTTCTTGGGATTAAAATTAGCACCTTTTGCATCCATGGGCTTAACAATATCATAATGTTGTTGATAAAAAACTTAAAATCAAACCTTAAATAGATAAATGGTGCTAACGATAGCATCATTTTTTATTTTCAAGATTAAAAATACAACTTCTTTGAAACCCATGGACTTGACAATCAATACCGTTGCAAACAAAACCTTAAACTCGACCCTCGAATTGAAAAGTGGTGCTCCCAATAGTAGCCTCCTTTTCTTCTATGGATAAAATTGTAAATTTTTCAAAATCACAGGCTTAACAACTGGGACCCTTGCAACCAAAATCTTAATACCAACTGTATCGAAAAAGGTGTTATTAGTAGCACACTTTTTTTTCCCTGAACTTAAAATTATAACATTATAAAAAATACATTGAAAACAATTAAACAAACATAAATCCATTATCAATTTCTAAATAAAGTATCTGTTTAAAACAATAAAAAATAAAAATAGTAATAATATTTTTAAACATATATTAAAGAAATAAAAAAACATTTAATACACTCTAACATTGTTTTGCATGATTCGTAAGTCTCCACCTGTCACCTCGCAGAGCTCTTCATAAATGCATAGGTTGATGGTTGTCGCAACAAATTTAATGTTGTTTGGATTGTCCTTACTATGCATATCTTCCCTGGATTCGATCTTGGCTCTCACCCATGGGAGCGAGGTGGGTTTAGCTATAGGAAGGTAAAAATATTTGATGGCTATAGTCCAGGTCTTGATGGTTCTCATGAGGACTCATATTGTCAACGATTGTTTATTCTGGAAAGGCTTCTTAGTTTCCTGCATTGTTCCCCCTTCTGTTGTTGTGCTTCGGGTCTCCTCCCTCTGGTTTCTGATCTTCTTCCCGTGACCTCCTTTTATTTTCTCCTAGCTCATCCTTTGTAGGCTCTAGTTTGGTGTCATGTCCCCTGAACAAGGAAAGTGTGTCATGCCAGTGGAAGCTTCTCTGGTTTTAGAGGTCATCATCTTAGTGCATCTCTGCTTCCAAGTATTGACAACTGTGGTTCCTTGTGCTCAAACCCCACTACCATGGATCACGGTTCATATATTCCCGTTGTTGTTTCTGAGGAGAAAGCACCGAGTGCTAATCCCTCCTCTGTTCCAACCCATCACCATCCAGAAGTCGGGGATGCTTCCAACCAGAAGGTGGAACTACCTACTTTAGTCTGGTTCAAGGACCACTAGCGTAATATCATCATAGAACTTCGACGAGACAATGTGGAAAAAAAGTTTAAGCAAGAACTGATGGAAAAAATATCGAATGGTTATTGGACTCTGTCTCAGACGATCTGCATCAGAGGAATAGCTAGGAAAACTTGTTATAATCAGTCATGATCCCAGAGTGTCCTGGCACCTTCAGGAAGGCTTCTCCAAGTGGTGCCAATAGAAAATCACTCTCTTAGTTATTTTGTTTTGATATTCTTAGTTTATGCATGGATAGTGAGATTAAATGGCTTGTTAGTTTTGGTTGTTTATAGTTTAAATTTTGCTCAATACAGTCCAAACTCTACAATTGTAACTTTCTATAGCATGTCTGGAAAAGTTTTTTGGAACCACAATACCTGGTGGAGAGGTTGGTTTCCTTTGTTGGTAGCCTCTGCACTAGGGAACCTACTTCATATGTAATCTATGATTATGGAAGATAATACAATATTCGAGATTACAAATTTTTTTTAATAAAAAATAAAATATTTAAAAAATCATACAATCAAAGTAAAACTAAAAACTAAAAAATATTAAAAATAAATTTTAAAATAAAAACAAAATTTTAAAAAACTTATAAAGTAAACATTATAAAATAATATAGAACAAAAATTAAAAGTATATTAAAAAACTAACAAAAATTTAAAATATTTAAATGTTGATCTATTTTCATGTTAGGACAAGAGTCAACTTCCTAGGGTATTCTTAAAGAAGTTATTAAGATCCCCTCTATGTTTTTATAGAGGTGGTACTCCTCTTTGTCACTTAGATATTCAAATTACTTATTCAATAATAAATACAAGCATTCATAACATCCACACCCGTGAGTGGACTAGGTGGTAAAATAATTGAACATGTAGCAAACAAATTATAGTTGAAAAGTAATAATTTCGCATACAATAATCAAACTAGTTACATCCATTCCATTGCATCCATTCATTTAGGTAATGAAGGAAAAATATTTGAAGCAAGACTCATATACATAAAATAAGATTGATGGGACAAAAATTCAGAGAGATTTAAATTATTTCATTCATTTAAAATTAGAAGATGCATAGGAGGACATACAAGAGATCTAATGCTTATATAATAAGTCTTTGAAACCACAAATGTCATGGACTCTTGAAATAGCTCTCTACGAGGGTAAAATATATTACAAATTTATGTTCAAGTTCAAATAGAGTGATTACCTATCACAAAACACAATATTCCTAATACTTAAATGATTAAAAGAAATGCATTAGTCCAGATGGACATTGATGGGGTTCCCATGGACAAAATAAAATAGTAGCGATAACTTGGAAGAAAAGGAGAAATGCAGTCGATGATTGAATTTATGAATTAACAATACACAAATAAAGTTGGATGATCAAAGACCAGGATGAAAAAAAAGAGAAATGCTTCAAAAGAAATGAATTCACAAAAATAGCAGAGGAATGGTGAATGGATGGATCTCTCTCTCTCTCTTTCTGATGATCTTGTTGGCATCGAGGTATTTTCATATATATATATATATATATGGATCTTGAACCTTTCTGGTATAACCTCTTCTTGACATTTATTTTGGATTAACTATTTGTGTTAACATTTTTTTGAGCCACTCTTCAATGTACTCCTTCATGGGTAGAACCGTGATGTTTTTCTTAACTTGGAGTGAGAATATTTCTTCTTTCATTTATTTAAATTCAAAGAACAATTTTTCAACCAATACCAAGTGGTCTTCATTATCATTCACGAAAGTAACTAACCACCACTTAATTTTTTCTTCCGGAAAATCAGTGAGGTTATCAAACTCACTGGCCTATGAAGCTTTAATTACGATCAATTATGTCTCTAATTTATCCTTAAGTATAAGCATAGAATCTCTTACTAGTTGTGGGCCCTCAATATATTTAACAATTTCAAGTGCTTTAAGGAATGCATTGCTTCTTTTATCATTAATCTTTGTACAATTGGCAGTTGAATCTCATAACATTTGAATTTTTGCCATCCATCCTGCTCTCACTTGTTTTATTTTGTGATTTGAAGGTAATTCTTGTTGATTTCTATGGAATTCACTTAAACTTGTCACCCATGCAACAAATATAATTAAATAAATTTTATAAAACAATTCATCATGTTCCAAATCTTTTTGCAAATATTCCATAAAGGTGGTGATCCGTTAAGACATGTTTCTTAGACTTGTGTTGACTTCCCAAGCTTCTGAAATAATAAATTAATTCACTTATTGATGTTTTCTGCAACATATAATCTTACTCTGCTCAACAACTTGGTGTCGTTCTTTACCTGTGTTGATGTCCCTAGTGTACTTCGAGGCATTTGACCTAGAGAAACAATAACTAAAGGTTTTGTGAACAAAGGTTTGGGACTCAATGTGTCCTCGAGTTTGCTTATTCTTCTTTTTAATCTAATATTTTCCATCTCCTGCTCTAAAATGGAGTGAGAAAGAGCCTTTGCAATGATGAAATGTGATTTAAGGAGTCTCGAGGGTCCAACTCCTGAAACATTCACTTATGAATTCATTTTTTGAGTTATTTTCTTTTTCTTAATGTGGACCTTTTTCTATCTACAATTTTCTTTCTTCTTTATTATATTGGGCATTTTGTAGTGTCAAATAATTCTCTTAAAAAATAGTTGGCCCTTCCTGGGCCAACTCCTATGCTATCCTCTCAATTTCAACCATTCACAATGCTACCTAGTCAGTTATAGTGGCATTATCAATTTCCATATCAACTACATTTCTCGAGCTTCCAGGATTTGTGAATCTTTCTGACTTTAACTTCTCTTCCTTTTTTGTTGTGATAGTGCACATGTTCTTTCAATTTCAACAGGAGGGGGGTCACCTTTGTCATCTCCTCCAACATGTCCTTCATTATTCTCTTCTTTGCTTACATTCGACTCTTGTTTTTTCTGTGCAAAGGAGGAATTCCTATGTGGATGGGGGGCAGAAGAAGATTGCACATTGGTTGCACTTTTCCCAGTTTTCCTTGTTCTGGTTTGTTGAGTATTTGAACTAATCTTGGTAGGCAATTCATCATTGCATATATGTTTTTCCTTCTTCTTGGGGGTATTTGACTCATTGTTGTCAATTCCTTTTGCAACCCTTGTTAAAAGATTGATATACCTCATGGACGCCAAATGTTTACAAAATAACCCTTCAGGGTCAAAACCTTTAAGGGGTTCTGCTTCCTTTAGGTTAAATACATTAAGCATTTCAGAGACTTCTATTAAATGAGAGGGACTTTGTATGGTCACATTAGCTATATTAAATGGTAGGGAAATGAATTGTCGCTTTCTCTTCTTATAAAAAAGGATGGACCATGTTTTGTACTTCTTGCAGACTTCAACAACAAAATATCGATCACATACAAATGTAGGGAGAAGCAGAGGGATCCCCTCATATCCCTTCACTCTAATGTAAGTATAGTCCTATTAACACAAACAAACTCATTTTCCATTGAAAAAATCATCTATCTCTTGAGTTATCCTTTCTAGTGCCGCTCTGGTCTGTAATGTCCCTTTCCAAATAGGAGCTCCAGAGAGGAGGCTTAATGGTCTAAACCGCCCTGTTAGAGTATAGCCAGGGCTAGAAAGGGGTAAATAGGGTTACTAGAGGTCATTCCAGTCAAAGGTGTTATATTTAGAAAGTGGCATTGAGCTAAAAGTGTCTAAAATCATTTTTAAGCCAATTTGAGCTAAAAATCTAACAGATGAGATAAAACTAGAAGTCAATAATGAATTAGGGTTTCAGGAAACTATAAGAGAAGGTTCAATGACCTAATTCATGATTTATGTAGATTTTGACTTGTCATTGAGGAGAGAGGCACATCTCAGGAGAGGTAGCTCAATGGATTCCAGGAGGAATACACCAGTGGTTGATTTTGGTGTTGAGAGACACACCCTAGTCATCGAGGAGGTCACACAGATCTTCCATCGATCTTCAGCAGCAGTTTAACAGGTTGAAAAAGAAACGACACTCTCATTCAAGGTGAGGGAACAATTTCTGAGGAGGTTCAGTGGACCAGCTTGTTCCTTTCATGGATATTTTAGAGATTCCCCTCCCACCCAGTTGAGAGGAAGGTAAGGCACATATTTTTCCTAGTTCCCCATCAGATTCCGACGGAGGAATCATCTAGGGCGCACTTTCCAGACATTGGGAGTGCAACACTTGGGCAGGACACATTCAGGGTTCCCGAGCGATCATCATTTCAGATCCAAGGAAATCCTTTCGACCATTTCACAGTAGACCTGGGAGATTAGTTTGAGGCACACATCAACCGATTCTGACAGTGGAATCACTAGGGCACAGTTTTCCAGAGAAGAGGGTGCGCATTTTCCCTAGGGGAATCCATACCAGGACTAGATACACCAGTTGAGATCTGGACAGACACCAGGACTGTGAGGAAGAGTAGGGCACATTGTTTGGGACAATTTCGAGGCATTTCGAGAGGTATAGCCACTAGGGGGAACTTTCCAGACTTGCAACAGTTGTCGTACGAGTTGGCATATCTGCAACAGTTCTTCATCTCATCCATTGCATTCCACAACATTCTTTGGGTATTGAGTATTATTGTTTTAGTTGCTATTGTATTTTGGCTAATATCCTTTTGTCATTGATCTAGCCGAGTGATTCATTTTATTCAGTCGCATTCAACATTTGTACTCCACGAAGATTTCATAATATAAGATTTGCAATCTTTTTTCGCCATTAATATTTGAATGCTCATTTATATGTTGTAAACAATTAATCCTACACACACATTAACAGAGTTTCCTAGACTATCCAAGTCAGGAACATTATAGTGGTATCAGAGCTTTATTCCTTCTAGTCCGTGACTAAATACGATGAGTGCAACAGAGGATCCAGGGGGTTGTGAGCATGTAGGTGACAAATATGTCACTTACAACAGATGCAAGGAGGGAAGACATAGACCTGATTTCCCCCCTTTTCCTCCCAGCTCAAAGAAGAGGAAGAGGCACAAAGGGAAGCAAAGAGAAGGGAAGAGTGTGAGGCTGAGCATGAGGTAGAGAGGATGTTAGGAGACAGATATAAGAGACCTTTGGGTAGTGGTAAGCCCCCCATGGACCCAGAGGTAGCTTTCATGCAGGTACTCAGAAATATAGTAGTCAGTCAACAGACCATGACTCAGTCCTTGGCGCAGATGGTTGATATATTGTCTATAGTGGGCACCCTGGGCACACAAGCCCCACATGCAGCACAGGGGAACTCAGGGGCAAGAAGTAGACCCCAGTCTCCTACTCGCACATACACCTCTTCGAGTAGGATTCCTAGGCCATTTTTCCCCACTTTCCAAGGGGCACCCCCAAGAATAACACAACAACCGATGGCACAGAGATTGCCCACTCAGGTGGAGGAAATTGTAGAGTACATGAGGGAGTATGAAAAATTGGGCCGTGACTTCCATCAGGACATGACCCTGGTTGAGTATTATGGACACAGACTCAGGAACCACCCCAGAGATCCATAGAGAGGAGGAAAACAACAAAAGCAGGGGCATAACATTGATTTCATCCAGAAATTTGGTAAACTCACCATACCTTATTTTGATGGATTGTCCAAATGCCCCGCCAGAGCTTGGGTACAAAAGATAGACACATATTACAAGCTCAACTAGATGACCGAGACAAAGGCCATTAGTTTCACTACCCTACACTTGGAGGGTGAGGCACACGAGTGGTGGTATCATGTATTGGTGATGTTGGGACACAATCACATCACCTCCTACAGGGAGTTCACAGAGAGACTCATGGATAGGTTTGACAGGAGGGATCTCGAGATCCACTTCAGGGATCTAGCACAATTGAGACAGACTGGCACAACAGAGGCATTCATCACATAGTTTCAGCGGGTAGCCATGGCAGTGACAGATATATCAGATCCCAGGATGATCATGTTATTCACAAAGGGACTCACAGAGCCCTTGAGAGGATGGGTGAAGGCATACAGGCCTCACACATTGTAGGATTCCATATTACACACTCGATATTTGGTAGACTCAGTGCAAAATAATAAACCCTTTTCCAAACCCTTCGTACCATAAAAGGACCAAGACAGGAGGCCATTCTAGAGAGAATGGAAGGGAAAGGAGAAGTTGGATGATGAGATGAGGCAAGAGCTTGTGAGGAAGAATATTTTCTTCAACTATAGATACTCTTGGGTCCTAGGCCATAGGTGCATGGGAAAGGGAGAGATTCATTACATTGAGGTGGAAGCAAACAATGTGGACAATGAGGAGGAGGAGCATGACAGTGGATCCACTATCTTAGAGGAGGACTCAACACATGCAAAGGATCAACGTCCCCGTAGACCACCGACATCGGAAGGGGACCACCCAACAGTAGTTACACAACCTCCTGAGTGGGTTAACAGATGGAAACCAGCAAAGGGAGGAGTCATAGTGACCCTTTCTGGTGTTCCCATGTATGATACCCTCCATATTAGAGGGAATATTCATGGACAACGAACAATCACCCTGATAGATGGTGGGGCCACCCAAAACTTCATTGACACTTCATTGGTATCGAGACGGGCACTTTAGACATAGGAGTTTGAGGGCTTTGATGTTGTAGTAGAAGATGGCCATACAATGGAGTGTCTAGACAGAGTTTCGAACTTGGAGAGAAAGTTAGGCAACTACATAGTGAGAGAAACATTTTATGTGGTTGACCTATCTGACACAAATTTGGTATTGGGAGTTCATTGGATGATCACCTTGGGAAAAATCACCACCAATTACCAAACCTTGGAGATGGGGTTTAGAGACAATGACGGGAAGAGGGTTGTTCTGAGAGGCATGTCAATAGAAGCACGCATGACAATTTTGACCAAGAGGATGGAGAGGATATTCAGACAAGGGGAGGTAGCATATGTCGCATATTTTTTTATCACTACATGGAAGGATTCAGAGGGTCAACAACAATATCATACAGAGATCAGGAACTTGTTGGGATGACATCAGTAGGTTTTTGGGTTGATTCCACCAGGGAGACCACCTAACAGAGGGTTTGAGCACACCATTGAGTTGAAGGAGGGGGCCAAACCTATTATCACCCCACCCTATCATCATCCTAGGAGGTTCAAGGATGGGACACATAAGACCTAGAAACAGTCCATTCGCTTCTTCAGTTGTCTTAGTTTCGAAGAAGGATGGTACCATGAGGGTGTGCATTGATTACTGGTCCTTGAACAAGAAAACCATCAAGAACCAATATTCCATCCCTCGCATTGACGGGTTGATGGATGAACTACATGGGGTAGTTTTCTTCTAGAAGATTGATCTATGCTCTAGGTATCATCAGATCAACATCCGAGAGAAGGACATAGAGAAGACGACATTTTAGTGTCACTTTGGACATTTAGAGTTCCTGGTTATGCCATTTGGGCTAACCAATGCACCAACTACATTTCAGTCTTGCATGAACCACATCTTTAGGGATCTATTGAGGAAATCAGTCTTGGTTTTCTTCAAAGACATCTTGGTCTACAATAATACATGGCAGGAGCATATGAGGCACTTGGATGAGATATTGAGCATCATGGAGGCACAATCACTATATGACAAAGAGTCCAAGTGTGAGTTTGGTATGACATAGCTACTTTACTTGGGCCACATCATCAGTGCACAGGGGGTACAGGCACACCAGGAGAATATCAGGGCCATTCTAGATTGGCCAACACCTAGGAGCATGACAAAGTTGAGGAGTTTCTTTGGGCTATGCAACTATTAAAAGCAGTTTGTTCGGGGTTTTTCTCAGATTGGATCACCACTGGCGGATCTTACCAATCATGGGGATTTTATATAGACTGATGAGTCACAAAAATCCTTTTATCACATGAAGGAAGTCATGGGCACTTGTCCAGTGTTGGAATTACCAAACTTCACTTTGCCATTTGTACTAGAGTGTGACACATACGATGAGGATATCAGAGTAGTTTTGATGCAGGAAGGATATCCCATTGTATTTGAGAGTAGAAAGCTCAGTCAGCCAGAGAGGTTGTACTTGATTTATGACAAGGAAATGATGGAAATCATGGATGCCTTGACCAAATTCAGACAATATATGGTGGGAAGAAAATTCGTGGTCAAAACAGATCACAATAACTTTAAGTATTTCCTTGAGAAGAAGGACCTCGGTGAGCATGAATGGAAATGGGTGAATAAGGTACAGGAATTTGAATTTGACATAGAGTATGTCAAGGGGAAGAAGAACATTGTGGCCGATGCACTATCGAGGAGACCTGCAACATGTTCTTTGATGGATATTCAACAGATTGGAAATCCCACTTGTTAGTGGAATATTCCAAGAACAAGTTTGCTTGTGAGGTTATGGATGGAATGATACATGATGATAGGTATAGGGTCATTGACAATGTCATCTTCTACAAGGACAGAGTCTACTTAGTGCCAGATTCAGGGCTCAAGAAGAATATCCTCACAGTAGTTCACGATTCACCACTAACAAGTCATCAGGGGTTTTTCAAAACTTACAGATAGATCAGGGAGAGGTTCTCATGGAAGGGCCTCGAATAGGACATTATGAGACACATCAATGAGTATGTGACTTGCCAACAAAAGAAGTTAGAGCATACGCTTCCAACAAGGCTACTTCAACCACTTCACATTCTGGAGCCTAAATGGGAAAGTATATTGATGGACTTCATCATAGGCCTAGCTAAGGTCCAGGGTAAGGACTGTATCTATGTAGTGGTCGACAGATTGACCAAGTTTTCTCACTTCTATGCCATACCGACAAAGTACATCGTATTTCAGGTATCTAAGTTATTCTTCATGGAGGTATTCAGATTTCATGGGTTGCGGAGGAACATCATCAGTGACAGGGAAAGTCGGTTTATTAGGACATTCTAGAGGGAGTTATTTAGATTGGTGGGGATAGAGTTGACACCCAACACCATCTATCACCCTCAGACAGATGGGAAGACTGAGATCGTCAACAAGTGGGTTGAAGGGTATTTGAGGAACTATATAGGTGGACAATAGAGAACATGGGTCAAGTGGCTACATTTAGGAGAGAATTGCTACAACACCACTTTCCACATGTCCATTGGTATGACACCCTTCCGAGCATTGTATGGATATGATGCTCCCACTTTGGTAGACTTGGTTTTTGGGGAGAGAAGATCTCCCAACGACAAGGATTGGATAAAAAAGAGTCAGGATATTCTCAAGTTGTTGAAAGAGAACTTGTAGATAGTGCAGAACCGAAAAAATATGAGTGCGGACATGCACATGATAGAGCACAACTTTAAGGTTGGGGATCTGGTTTTCTTGAGAATCCAACCTTACAAACAGTCATCTCTGAAGAAGAGTGGGGCCAAGAATCTCAAGCTCATATTTTATGTCTCTTATAGGATCATGCGTCGAGTAGGTGAGGTTGCTTATGAGCTAGAGATTCCATAGGGGAGAAATATTCATAACATGTTCCACATATCTTGCCTCAAAAAGGCAGTGGGACAATTCACCATCACATCAGAGGAGCTTCCCCCATTAGATGAGGAGGGACAACTAGAGTTGGTTCTAGAGGATTTACTGGATTTCTAGGAGAGGAAACTGAGGAGCAGGGTCATCAAAGAGTGTTTGATCAGATGAAGAGGGCTTCTTGTAGAGGATGTTACTTGGGAGAGCGAGCAGGTGTTGCAGCACCCTGGATTGGTATTGCTTGAGGGAAAGCAATTTTGGGAAGGGACAACTGTAATTTCCCTTTCCAAATAGGAGTTCTAGAGAGGAGGATTAATGGTCTAAACTGCCCTGTTGGACTATAGCCAGGGCCAGAAAGGGGTAACTAGGGTTACTAGAGGTCATTCCAGTCAAAGGTGCTATATTCAGAAAGTGACATTGAGCTAAAAGTGGCTAAAAGCAGTTTTAAGCCAATTTGAGCTAAAAATAGAATAGACGAGCTAAAATTAGAAGTCATCAATGAATTAGGTTTTCTGGCAGCTATAAGAGAAGGTTCAACGACCTAATTAATCATTATGTATATTTTGATTTGTCATTGAGGAGAGAGGTGCATCTCAAGAGAGGTAGCTCAATGGATTCCATGAGTAATACACCAGTGGCTGATTTCATTGTTGAGAGACACACCCTACTCACCGGGGACATCAGACAAATATTTAATCGATATTCAATAGTAGTTTCGTAGGTTGCAGCAGCAAGGGCACACTCATTCAGGGTGAGGGCGCAACTTCTGAGGAGGTTAAGTGGATCGACTTGTCTCTTTCAAGGAGAGTTCAAATATTCCCCTCTGACTCAGTTGAGAGGAAGGAAATGCACATCGTTTTCCTAGTTCCTTGTTAGATTCTGACGAAGGAATCATTTGGGGCACACTTTCCGTACATTGGGAGTGCGACACTTAGGGATGACACATTTGGGGTTCCCGAGCGATCATCTATTCATATCCGAGGAAATACTTCTGACCCATTTCACAGTAGACCTGGGCGATCAGTTTGAGACACACATCAACTTATTCCAACAGTGGAATCACTAGGGTGCAATTTTCCAAAGCAGAGGGTGCGCATTTCCCCGGGGGGGATCCATCTTGGGACCAGATACACAAGTTGAGGTCTGGAAAGTCACCAGGACTGTGAGGCAAAGAAGGGTGCATTGTTTGGGATAGTTTCCAAAAATTTCCGAGAGGTATAGCCACTAGGGAGAAATTTCCAGACTTGCAACAGTTGTCGTACGAGATGGCATATCCGTAATAGTTATTCATCTCATCCATTTCATTCCACACCATTCTTTGGGTATCAGGTATTATTGTTTTAGTTGCTATTGTATTACGACTAAGATCCTTTTGTCATTGATCTAACCGAGTGATTCATTTTATTCAGCCGCATTCGACATTTGTACTCCACGAAGATTTCATAATATAAGCTTTGCATTCTTTTGTCACCATTATTATTTGAATGCTCATTTATATGCTATAAACAATTGATCGTACACACCCATTAACATAGTTTCATAGACTAGCCAAGTTAGGAACATTACATGGTCAACATGTATCTAAAATCTTTAAGAAAATGATCCCAAATAAGGAAAAAATGGAATGGTGCCTTATGCTCCCAAAGGAATGGGTACTAGAATTGGACAGGTTCTCTTTCAACATCTATATTAGCCCTCAAGGGAAATCATTCAAACACATTACAATAAGAAACTGCCAAAACCAAATATATGGTCATGAAAAATATTTGAGTTTTGAAGTAATTGGCCAACTGATAGGAAATCTCTCTTGAGATTACCTAAACCCAGTCAAACATAGATTCTTTCTCAAAGGAGTAATACAACATATACATAACATAACTGGGAATATGAGATGCAAAATATCTTCCCATAAAACACATAAATAGCCATGAAAAATATCAATACAAATCTGCCAATAGAGATATATAAATGGATGAAATATCAAACGACATTTTATGTTGATGGAGCCATGAATTTCTTCAACTAATTCACCCCACCACCATGAGAATCCAAGAAATAATAAACGTTTGGGAGCTTGAGACTTCTGTTGGACCCGGGTAGTTAGGGCATCCTTTTTAAAACTTTAAGAGTTAGTAGGATTGGGTTCTTTCCTTCCACTACTACTCGAGTGGTTCTACTTTTTGAATGAAACCGAGGGGCACACCAGTAAACAAGCTCCCTGAAATCAAAGACTTCGGGCATGAAACCAACATTCACTAAGCTAGTCATCCAAATATTGTTCTTAATATTCTACTCAAGAGTTAGGCTCAAGAACCACTGATATGCATTTGAACAATGTAATTCTTTGTCTTGGCGCATGATGGATTGACAGTATCTTCAAAAAGGACTCTTTTCTTCTTCTAGTTTCCATACTTGTTATTCTTCCAATGCATTTTTATATACATGACAAAATCACTTATGAATTATGGAGCTCAAGTTGTTTAAAGGATAATCTCATGAATAACATTAATAAACATCCCTTCATCACATACAATTTCCTTCGGGACATGCACCAACCATAACTAGAAGTTATTTTGAAAAGCAAGTGCTTCATGGGAAAATTGGATAATTAATCCACATTAACCCCAAATTACCGCATTTTGCCTTGTGAATTGGAACCAATTAATGCGTAATTAATGAACCTTGAAAAGTGCACAAGGTGTATGACAATATATGAGAATTTCATTAAGTATGGAACAAGGGTAGAGAGATTTCAATCCTTTAAGAGTTAAGTTGTGTGGAGGTCAAGGAGTGAGAGAATATGGAGTGTGTGGGAAGTGGGATGTGAAAATTTATCCATGCAATAGTTGTTCGGAAATATAAGAGTGCGAGGGTGGGGGTTGTTCATATTTAGGGAAATGCAAATCCTTCCACACAACTATAATCAATAAAATGGCTAAGTAAAGAGTAGATATGTTGGGGTATGTGGGGTGGTGCAATATTAGGTTTTTCACACACAAAAAGAGGTCGAAAATGACTAATGTTGGTTTGTGTAGAAGACATGTTGTGCAAAGGAAGGGTTTGTGCAGAGTGCAGAGGGATAGTTTTAAATAGAGAATCTCTGCACTACTCAAGGAATCCTCGCACAACACACAAGTCATAAAAATGACTAAGTATTGTGCACATATGAAAATTTTCCACACATATAATGAAACTATAGGCACATGGTGGACTATAAAATGAAAAAGAAAGGGGCGGGAAAGGGTTATTTACATGGCTAAACATGGAAATAAAAGGTGATACATGAAAATGGACCAAAAACTTATAATAAGAAAAAGTTCATAATAAACATATTTTATGAGAAGTTTCATGGAGGGGCACCCCCTCCACCAAAATTCCCATAATAAATGTTTTTTGAACTTTGTTTTGTATGCGTTTTAAAAATTCCATTATCTTCTTTTTAATATTTTTTTCTAAACTTTTAAATTTTGTGTTTTGATATTTGAATTTTTTTAATTGTTTGTCTTTTAATATGGTTATTTTATAAAAAAATACTTATTTTCAATATATTTAAAAATAAAATTAAATACCCCTAGATGAGGTGACACCTAGCGAACACTTGTCACATGTCGCGCTAGCAATGAGGGCAGTTAAATCCCCTCTTCGTCACCCTCCTCCTTCGTCTATTTGAAATGCATAACATTCACTTTAGCCATAGCTTAGTGCGTTGGGACAGTTTGGCAGACTTAGTGACGATTCAAGCTTGGCCCTTGCGTTCTGGTATGATGCAACAAGGCTTCATTACCTTGGCATTCATGACTCCCCACGCTGTCACTTCCCTCATCATCACATAGGTAAATCCTCGCTATGGATTTTATCTCTAGAGCTTGTCCTTATTTTTCATTCTCCCCTGGTTATTATGCTTTGAGAACGCCGAGCCTCTGTCATTCTCCTTCTGTCCATTATCAACATTTCTGGCCTCTCCCCTGTCAATTTTACCCCCCTCGAGATCAGCCTCACCATGCCTCATGAGAGAGGCAAGTCCAGGTGTGGGCCGACATACTACAGTCAAGTAGGTAGGCATCGACGCACACGATCGACCTCTCTCTCTCCCATTCTTGGAAATAGCTTGACCCGCTCTCCCCACTCTGATCAAAACTGGTGTGAGGATGCTCAAGTTGAGTTTCACTTGTCTAACCTAGAGCTAATATATGGGGGATGCATAGTGGAGGAGGATATTCCTCCTAACTGGGAGGTGATTTCGCCTAATTTGCAGAAGACCACCATGGAGCAGAGGCCATAAAACAACACCAATATCCCTTTGAATTCCCCCAAGACAACCATGACAGGATGTATAATAGAAGAGGAAATCCCTCCTCTGATGTTGGATTATTGTGAGGATTATTTCAAGCCCAATGACGAAGATCCCAGGATAAAGTGGGGAGATTGTTGGAGTGAGGAGGAAACCCATAGAGAAACATACAAAGGAGCGCAAGTTCACCCAACTCTATGAAGCCATGACCTACTCATCTCTTGCAGGATCATGAAGGATCATTTGGTCTTTATTTTTGAGATGAGAAGAGACTTGGCTGAGCAGTTGCACAACCAACATATCCTCATCAAGTGTCTAGACATTCTGTTCGACTCCCTGACAAGAAAGCCCACGAAGAGTCATTGCCCGACATGCTATCAGCCATACGCCAGGATGGATGCCCGATTTCGCCTCATGTCTAATCTCTTTACTGTTAATTTATCTGGTTTTAGCTACAATGTTTTTTTTGCAATCAGACTTTGGTTCATTAGTTGGTCCTTGAACAATGTCGACCACCTGTTCTGGTTTCCATGCATGTGGCAAAACAGGTCGCGAGTCCTTTTTTTTTCAAACATGTGTCACTTTCTGGTCCTTGAACAATGTCGTATACCTGTTCTGGTTTCCATATATGTGGAAGGATAGGTGGTGAGTTTTGATGAATTCTCAGACATGTGTCGCTTCATTTTTGATAGCGTAAGGCAATGAAATCTTTTTTATTTACAAAAAAAATATAAATAATAATGTATTTGTTTTTTTTAACTGTTTATATATATAAAGAACTGGTATTTTAATTTCAATTATATGATTTTTTATTTATTTTTATTAAAAAAAATAAATTAAATTTTTATTTAAATAGAAAATCACTTTTTGTTTTCTAGTTTGGGGGTTTTTCCTTTTCTTTTCTCTTTTTTCTTTTAAATTTCTAATTCACTTTTTTTCCCCTTTTTACAATTTTGTTTGTAACATTCCCAAGCTTTCATGTTATGGTTTTTAAAATGTTACAATTTAGGCCCTAAAAAAAGAGGGTGCTACCAATAGTGCATCTTTTCGATTCTACAATTGGTCTTAAGATTTTGGTTCCAAGTGTACTAATTGTCAAGGCCATTGATTCGAATTAAATTGAGAATGACATGAAAGCAGAGATATAACAAGTAAACACATAGATATATTGTAAGAAACACAGTAATACAGCTAAACTCAAATTCTATTAATGATTATTTGGAATACAAAACACTGTAAAATGCAAAGCACACAAGCTATCGAGAATGGTGGTGGCTTATCCTTGAAGAGAGAGATGTGTCAGATATTTTCATTCGAAATAAGATAATTACAAAGAGGTTGAAAAGGCCTTTTAACATAAAGCACCAATGAGAAAACCCTAAACATCTAAAACCCTAACCCTAGAATGCAAAATGCCAAAAGGTTTTTGGGCCATGATGTGGTTAGTTGAGATGTCGAATTCTCAAGGGCATACCTTTTTGTTGGATGTGATGGATTCATTCAAAAAAATTGGTTTCCCGATCAACCTCAGTCTGAGCATGGGGGGACTCTTCCTATGCAATGGTAATGGGAAGAGCTACATTAGTGGGGGCCAATGGCTAGAACCCCAAGCACACCTGAAAAGGAATGTGTCCAATAGAGTTGTGGAGGGATCTATTGTAGCTATGTTGAACATAAGGAAGGCTTTGATCCCATGTGTGTGCATGTTTGGAATTGTACATCCTCAAGATATGAACAATCATCCTATTGAATACCTCTATTTCTCCATTAGCCTATGGATGGAATTCGATTTGGTCATATTGTTGTCCATCATAGACCATAGGCTGGAACAAAAAGTACTCAGGAACCTACTATATTGATCTGAAATAATGGTCTGTGGGAGCCCAAAAAGAACCCAACATGTTCAAAGAAGAGCTTAGCGGTGGCCTCAACTATGATACTCTTCTTGCAGGGTGACAAAATTTCCATCTTAGAGAATCAATCAAATGGTGAACTTTGTGTGGAGGAGTGTAATGCTCTGTTGTAGGCATACTGGACATAGTGCAAATGTTCATCCCAAAGTTTAGGATGTTTGTTGCAATACCCTCGAAGAAAATGAACCATTGTTCTGTTGATCACCTTTGTTTGTCTGTCGGTCTATGGATGGAAAGTAGTGCTCCTCTTCAACTTGGTGTCCATGAGCTTCCATATTTTTTTCCAAAATTCCCTTAAAAATCGAGAATATTGATAGAAGATAATGGTCATGGGAAACCCAAAATGAACCCATACATGTTGGAAGAACAAGTGAGAATATTTCTCTATTGTGACCTACTTTTTACATGGAATCAAGATACACATATTTCTAAACCTATCCACTACCACATACAAGTAGTCATGAACCTTCCTACACACAACTAACCCCCCTACAAAATCCATTGAGATGCTAACCCAAGGACGAGAAGGAACAAGAAGGGGTGTGTATAACCTCAATTTTCTATTAATGGGATTACAAGTTGAGCACAACACGCACCCCTTTACATATTTGTTTACAATTTATTTCATTTGAGGCCAATAACAAAACCTTTGCAAATGTGTTACAGTCTTTCCTACCCCAAAATCTCTAGATACTGGAGAAGTGTGAGCTTCTCTGATTACATGCACTCTTTCATTTGTAGGAATACAAACTTTGCCCAAATGGTAGAGTAGGTTATCTTTCAAATGAAAGTTCTCCACCTGCGAACCATGGGTTAACCTCTGATATACATCTTTGAAATATTCATCAATAACATATTGTTCAATATAACTAGCATGAGCTAAGGAAGGATTTTTCAAAACAATAGATGCATAAATAGGAAGCCAAGAAAGCATATCCACAACTTTGTTGTTTATGCCTTTCTTGTATCTAATAACTAGATGGAAATGTTGCAATAATCCCATCCTACTGAAGTGTCTTTACTATTGTAGCATGGTTTGTGACTGGAGGTATTGTAAGGGTTGGCAATTAGTGTGTATGATCATTTCCTTCCCCATCAAGCAGTGTTTCCATTTATTCACACTTTGTACCAATGCAGAGAGTTCTTTTTCATATGTAGGATAATTACAAACAACCTTAGAAAAAGTTTCATAATGAAAGAAAATGGGATTACATTGTTGCATCAGGACTTCTCCCATGGCATATGGACTAAAATCGGTCTCAATCTCAAATGGTTGTTGTAGGTCAAGTAGAGCTAGTAGTGGTGCAGTGCTGATATTTTCCTTCAAAGTGTCGAAGGCTTTCTAGTGTCTTGCTCCCCATTGGAAGACCTGTTTCACATTGATTAAGTAATGCAAAGGAGATGAAATATAGGAGAAGTTAGAAATGAACTTTCTCCAATATTGAACTGCCCCTAAGAAGATCCTAACTTCTGTAGCTGATGTTGGCTTAGGAAAATTTACAATAACTTCAACTTTGGAGGGATCTATCTTTAGTTGACCACCTCCTAGAATATGACCCAAGTAAACCAATGAGTTTTTCCCAAAGTTACACTTTAACAAGTTTACATACAATGTTTCTCTTTTAAGGACATCCAATACTTGCTTTACATGCATTACATGTTCATCCCAAGTCCTACTGAATACAATAATGTCATCTAAGTATACAATCACAAAGTCATCTATGAAAGGCCTAAAAACATCATTCATAACACGCATGAATGCCATTGGAGAATTACAAAACCCAACTTCCATTACCAACCATTCAAATAGACCTTGTTTTGTCTTGAAGGAAGTATTCCACATGTTGCCTTCTGCAACTATGACCAGGTGGTAACCACTCAAATCCAACTTAGTGAAGTACACTACATTCTTCAGTTGATCCAGCAACTCATCTATACGAGGAAAGGGGTAACGGTTCTTCATCATGATTTTTTTAGTGCTCAGAAATCCACACACATCCTCCATTTTCCATCTTTGTTTAGCACCATCACTATAGGAGAGCCACAAGGATAATAACTTATGCTTGATGAACCCTATTTCAATCAAGTCCCGCACCTACTTCTTGATCTCCTCATTCTCAAGCAAAAACATCCTGTACATGCCAATGTTTGGTAAGGAAACATATTGGTGCAACTATATTTCATGTTGGATGTCCCTCTTGGGAGGCAAACCTTTTGGATCTTGAAAAACTTCATCATATTTAGAAATAACATCAATCATTTCATCTTTATGAGAAGCATTGCAATAATCAAAAGAATTAGATTTATCAGAATCCTTTTCTTTCAAAACTAGAAGCACAAATTTCTTTCTAGCATTGATGGCTCTCTTCATCTGTCCTGCACTAACAAGAGTTAAGTTCTTCATACTGTGAGCTCTAAAAAATATTCCACACCACCTTTTGTGAGATGGTATTTGTTCTCCTATTGAAACAAGATAGAATTCCTATCATACAAATAGGGACTTCCCAAGATAATTCCACTGATATCAAGTGGGACTACATCAAGCTCAACCTCATCTAACAAATTCAAAGTAATAACAAATTTCAATCTACACTGCCTGACAACTTGAATTTTTGCATTGTCACATACCCAACCAAGAGGGTAAGGTTTCAGATGAGGTATTGTCTCTAAGCCCAAATTTTTAACAATTACTTTAGATATCAAATTAAATTGAGAACCCTGACCAAACAAAGTATCCACTTTAGTATGTTTGGATACTAATATGATGTGAAAAAGTTTACTTCTATTCTTTTCATTTTCAGGAGATGGAATTGCTTGAATTAGCATGAGAGGAAAATGTACCTTGTACTCCAACTACTATGATTTTCATTTCATCACCTAAATCAAAACCGAGGTCTTGTTGCACTGTAGCAACATTTTTCTTCTTCCCTTTTCCACCAAATTCCTTATGCTTAATCTCAAGATGTAGTTTCCAACAATGCTCATCATCATGCCCATCTCTTTTGCAATGAGTGCAAGAGGGATTTCCTTCCTATTTCTTTGCTATAATTGTCTTCTTTCCCTTTCCTTTTCCTTTGAACTTGTTGTTTTGGAACTTGGAAGGTTTCTTTGTGTGATCTTCTTGTACATTATTTCCCCTTCTTTCAAGATGAGTTTCTTGCACACACACTTCATCTAAATTAGTTGGATTAAAAACAACAATGTGTGACGAATGTAACTATGAAGTGCACCAATATATTTCATCAAAGTCTCTGGAGATTCTAAAGGAATATTCAATGCAAGTGCCTTCTTCCTAAACTCTTCTATGAAACTTTGAACATTCTAACTTTTACCCAAATTTTTCCATTCCATTATAGATTTTTGTACATGACTCAATGGGTATAAATTCTTTCTTAATGCAGAAGTAAATTCAGATCATGAAGAAAGGAGTTTACCATTATGTTCGCTACCTTTCTGAAGTTTTCTCTCCCACCATACAAGGTTTGTGCCTTCCAACCAAAGATAATCCAACTGGATCTTCACCTCTTCCTCTTCAATCTGTTGTACACAGAGTAAACCTCGATCTGTCTAATTCAATTGTTCAACTTATCTACATTAGCTTCTCCATTAAACATGGGGAAATTAAATTTGACATCTAATTTCAATGATGGATTTTTAAAATAATTTTTCTAATGACAAATAGAATGATGAGAGTGAGAGGAAGAAGAAGAGATTGAAATTGAAGATGGAGATGGAGGCTCAGGAGGGTCTCCTCCAATTACCTGGTTCACTGAAGAATTATCCTCTTCTTTAGCTTCCTTCTTCTTTTCTTTCTTTTCCACTCTGTTTTCATAATCTGCAAACAATTTTTCTACCATATCTAACATCTGGTAGAAATACTTGTGAAAATTCTTCTCATACTCCATACAAAGTTCTTCATCCCCCATTTTCCATCTTTGAGTTGCATGTCCAATCTCTAGGTTGAAAGTATTAAGTTTTCCTTCACCCTCTTTGAGCTTGGCCCTAGTAAGCATCCACACTCACAATTCAATTCAAAGAATATTTCTATGATACCAACATGATTCAGGATATTTTAGTCAATGACTATGACATGGATTGCATTAAAGAGCATGAACAAAGCATATGTGCAACATACATGAAGAAAGCATACACATGGAGAAATAATAAGAAGAAACAATTGCACCAGGCTTGATAACGAAGTTCCTCCCAAAGATGGGCTATGTCTCTAAGCCCTACTATTGTAGGAAAATTCCCTTGCGGACAAGTGAATTTCCTCTTGGATCCTAGACCCCTATTACCAAGACAGAAAGATGCTAACATTGGACACTGACATTCATTTAAATTTAGTTAAATTCGTCAAATGGAAAATAGGAAGAAAGTATGATGTACCTTTTTCTGAAGCTTGTCCTTTCTTAGTCCAGGCTGAAGTTGATCTTCAGGCCCTTTAATGAGATTTGCAATTCAATAGACAACAAAGACAATGCATGCTTCCTATTCTACCAATATTAGTTTAAACTAGATTTATCAAGAAAAGACAAGCCTATGCAATCATACACAAACTTGAAGGAAACATGCCAAGCATATATTAATGAGAACATTACAAGGAACTTACAATTTGTAGATGCAGATGCAGTAGCCTCTCCAAGTCCTCTTTGTCCAACCCCTTGCTCTAAATATCCACGATCAGAATGACAATACTTTTTTTTGATATTATTCTCCCTTTCACCATGAGAATGCCTCCTTTTATAGGCTTTGATAGGCTCAACCACCTTCGTTATATTTGGAATAAGTTCAGGATATGACTCCATCAGTTGTGGTATCTCCCTTAGATACAACCTAAAGCTTGGATTCAAGCCAAACCAACTTGGATCATTTCTAGTTGTCCTTAGATATAAGGGGGATTTCTTCCCAAGATTCTCTCAACCAATCAATGCTCCCTCAAATATGGAAACAAAGCACTGTAGCACTCCTTGCTAAGTGGACAAGGAGCACTAGCACTCCCTGCATGTGATCAGGGGAGTGCTGATCTCTCAAAAATTCATTTAAGATGATCATTTATCAAGGAAAAATATGTGTTAAGCTTTCGAAATGATGTGTTTTCCTCTTCTAACATGTCTTAGAGGGTGTATCAAGTGTTTCTATGGCGTCGTCTCCAATGTGACATATGCAGGATGAAAATATGATATTTGCGACATTTGGGAAAAAAGTGCGACACTTGCGACACTTACGATAATGATAATGGGTCATTATCGAAGTGAGAAATTTTGACTGTAACAGATTTCTGCCCAAAGTACGAGGTCAAATGATGGAAGTTGATGACTGAAGTGCTTTCTAGATTTTCAAAGCAAGGGTATGGAGTTGGAGAACCTGGTAGAAGTTGCAAACAACCATCAAACAAATGTTATCATATGTTTCAAACATAAGGCTGGTATACCTATGCTTGAGTGACAAAGGACTTAAGGTATGGCCGCCAACAAATACACTACGGATCCATGATGATACTGACTAAGGCTATAGCCACCAAAGATACAATGTGGATCTATACCTCCATGACATGAACTAATTATAGCCACGATAAATACACAGTGGATCTACGAGATGTTAAAACATAGTCATGGACCAATACAACGTGGATCTATATGACAGTATATCAACATGCTCAAAAGATATCCTTCGTAGTCTGCGAAAGCATATACCAAAGTGAATTCTCAACCCAGGTTCTTCGTCCCAATCCCAATGTAGTACGAATCTAGCCATGTGAATAAATGTTTTGATGTCGAACATGGTAGAAACCACTTGATTACTGGTCATTTAGGTAAACTGTTAACAAGCATGAGGGAAATCACCAGTGATGTCAATGACTCCCAAAGTACTCTAGTACAATCCAACAAATGTGAATAAATGATATGAAGTCAAACATTCGTGGAGTCATTCGATTATAGGTCAATGATGTAAATCCATTGTCGGAGGCGATGAGGCCTGCGATTGAGGCATGCAAGTTCCAAGGTACTAATTGGTTTCTAAGTCACGTTCCTGGATGATGTGTTGAAGTCGATAGAAAAAAACTCATTGAAGGAGGGTCTTGATGTATCCCCCATCATAGACATGTAACAGACATAGAGATGTAAGATGGTGAATCAAATGAGTATGGACTGAAACAGGTATTGAAACTGGAAATTTGTGATGGTTGACTCTCGAGGCGGATACTTCCCTTGAACACTGAGGTACAACATGACTCAACAACATAAATGTAACATGGACCAAAACATAATGCAGTGGATACTGTGACATTCTTTGGGTGACCCAAAGGAGTGGAAAGACTCAGGAGATTGGTTCAGTGCAAAGGCTCAGTGAATTATCCAAGTGTTCAATATGTAGGTAGAAACAATGCGTTGTGTTCAAGGGAGACTTGCAAGAGTGACTTCTGACAATTCTAAAAGATAGCTTAGCTTGCTTCCTTCAATTTTCCCCCCATCCATATAGACAAGTACCTCTTTTTGTTTTTATGAGCTCAAGGAGGATAACACATGCTCGATATAACTCACCTTTGGTAAGTCCCTCTTCCTTTGTTTAACAAATTGGAAGAAGTAAGGGTTCGGTCTTGTATGGTCCCTTCAATGTGTGATTTTAATGAGTCCAGAGGAGGAAAAATTGATGGTTTTTCATGTTTAGAGAATCTGAAAAGAACTTAAAGGTGACTTTGGGGTTGTCCTTTTTCATAATTTTAGTCTTTGAAGTCTGAAAAAGAGATAAATTGCTACTCGAGAGACACCCTTTAAAAACCTTTTAAGGGAGTGTGAAAGGAAGCAAGATCACTCAACAATATTTTCATGTTTAGAGAGTCTGAAAAAAGATTAAAGGAGACTCTAGGGGTTTCCTTTTTCGTGTAACCTTTACAAGTCCAAAAAAGTGATAAAAGTCTACTCGGTTACATTCTCATGTTTTTTCGAGCATGAGAAAGAACAAAGATTGTGCTCGTCAGTGTCACAAGGTTGTCAAAAAGATACTTCTTAGAAGCTTACAAATATAGACAATTATGAGCCCAGGGCATTAGTGACCCCTTAAAAAGATTAAAAAACCCAAGAAAAAATTTATATTAGCAAAACATAAACCCTATAATGGTGAAATAGGTTAGAAATTTGATTTACCACTTGTTTTTTTACCAAATTCTTCTAGCTTTGGAATTTTCAACCTTTGGAGGGTTATTTTCGAGCTGCAAGTACGAGAGCTATGATTGACCGTTTCCAATTCCGTCTAGACCAAGATGGTCACCTTGCCATTTCGATTATTTTTTATGGTTTAAAATTGTGTTTTAGCTCATTTTTAGGTTGTTCTGGGCTCCTTAGGAAGCCCTAGGTGCCGAACTGGATAGACGCTCCCTCAAAGAGACGAGGGGAGCACCGATTGATATTTCAACACCCTGGTGCACATACCTAGGGAGTGCTAGCACTCTGTGAATAGGCGTAGGGGAGTGTGGATGCATAACCAAAAATTTTATTGCTTTTTAGGCTAGAAAGACACAATTTTTTGCTATAATAAGTTGACTAAAGACATTTAAATGGTTGTATTTGCAGTTTGCATGGATCATATAGCCATGATTGAATGGAAGGAACACGAACATGAGTTTGACGATATCACCTCTTTGAAAAACCCTCAAACAAGGATGCTTTAAGAAATTGTGGTCTTCTCAAGTACTTCAAACTACAAAAAATGAGGAAAGATGTATTGTTACTTGAGTACTTGATTGGATTATGGAATGATGTTGAACATGCATTTCGTATTGGGCCACATATGCTCAAAATTAAGCTTGATGATGTGTATCTTTTACCAGCCTCTCAAGGAGAGGGGTTCATTTCCTTTTGTATGGACATTGGGAAACTCCTCATCCCACTGAGGTATATGTTGTTGAGCACTGTATTCCAGGAGCTCAATTAGTCAGTGGACGAATCGTGATCAAATATGTGAGGGATTTGGCATTGAGATCGATTCTATTTTCCATTACCAACTTGGCAGGTAGTACGAGTGCTCGCCTAGCTTTGAAATCTCAGATGTCATATGCTCTACAATGTGTGGAGCCCAGATTGTTTAACTGCAGTGCAGGGTTCCTTCAGAATGTGAAGGAAGAGGTCACAAAGTGCAGGATCGGAAGGAAGAAGCAGTTTGGATATTACTCTTTCTTAGTTTCGTTCTTTTTGGAGAGAGTACCCCAGATGCAACCACAAGTTGTGTTGATAGCACGACCAACGAACGAACCATGGATGGAGAGATGGACTAGTTTGTCCCCGATATTTGGGAATGAGGCCTCAACGTTTAAGTTTACAACTGATTGCTTAACTTGGTGGAGGAGGCAATTGATTTTTATTGAGGATTTTCCATATGCTTGAGTGGATTTTCGGGGCAA
>JASDQU010501681.1:30308-53738 GCA_032191745.1 Picea mariana | reverse complement strand
TTCATGTGGTTGGCCCTATTTAGTAGATAATAATTTATTGGAGTCGTTTAATCTTGGAGCAAACCTCCCTCGATTCAACAGAGAAACAACAAAGGCAATGTTGACTTTGTTGCTGCTACTTCAAATCAAGGGCGACATTTTGATCAAATATTAGACGTGTAGCTCCAATAAATTATTCTCGAAACCAAGAGGAGATCATTCAGGTACGTTCCGACACTCTCGTAAAAATGCATCTTAGAGTAAATAATGCGCTACAAATATGACTTGTATTGATTTTTTAGATATTTATGGAGGTTGAATGATTTTGGCAGGTACTTTAATATCTTTCTCCATCGATTGAGGGAAGCTCAAGACTAACATAGGGTCATACAATTGAAGAGAAACACGCGGGGTCAACCATTCCAACTGTATTGTCGATCAGTTCATCAGATCAGGTGTGATTTCTCCTTTCAAAATAGTTTATAAAGCCATCAATTCTAGTTATGTTTAATGTTTTATGAATTGTTATGTGATTATTTATTAATGCAGGGTTTGCTATGTGATTATTTATTGATGCAGGGTTTTCTATGTGATAATTTGTTGAGATATATCATATGTTTAGTACTTTTAATGTTCTCGCCTTGCATCTAGTAATGGTAGATATGAGTCCATTTATATTGAGTGAAAGAAACCTTGGTTTCCTGTAGGGATTGATGAAGTGTTAGTTCATGCATCTACTTCTAGGGGTCCTCCTAGAATAAGGCCAAATGAACTGAGAAAATTTTCCATAAATAGTGTTGTTGTACTATGTCTCCTTTTTTCTAGGCATTGTTCCATATCATGGAGCATGTAATTTCCATACATCCTAAAGATCCTTACATGTTGATCATGAAAACCCAGAAAGTGTTTCAACGATACAATTTTCCTCCTTTACGCAATAATACAATTTTCCTCCTTTGGTACAAGATGGAAGCTAAGTAGTATGACTATATATCTCAATTAGAATACCATAGTTAGAGCATCTCCTCTTTTTAGTGCAAGACTCAATATAACCATCATAAACTAGAGGACAACTTAGGTCCAAGGGAGTGAGTTTTTGGGTTATGATGGGGTTGCAAAAATTAGATCTTCCACCGAAACAATCTTAAGCTAAAAAACATTTTCCTTAACATCCTTCTTGTATAAAAGGGTATTAATATGTATTGAATTAGCTAATGAGAAGTGTGAACTAGTCTTTAGCAAACTATCTTTGGGGGAAACCCAAAGTTGATTAGATCCATCATTGGGAACTTTAGGCATCTTCTCACTTTCTTTTGGGAAGCAAATGTCATCCAAATGGTATGTTCCTAAGGGATCATCATAAATAAAATCACAATGACCAATGGAATAAGAGTCCAAAATGTTTTTTGGACTACCAAGAGTAATTACCTAAGAGTATTTATCATATTTAGGGTAAGGTTGATTATAGAACTATGATACCTTATGGTTATATTTGTTAGCAAGGAGATCATGGTTATGTTTTCGATTTTCAAGCTCATATTAATTAGACAAAATTAGGCTTCCAAACCGATCATGTTCGAAACAATTATCTGTCATATCATCAAACTAAAAGTTTCTATTGTTTACATCAAGATCTAGATTTATCTTTATATGGTGGAATATTTTTGTATTTGAAATACTATCGGGAAGAGAATTTTGTGAGTTATTTTCATCGTTGAATATTTGGATTTTTTTTTCTAGCCAAAGAGAGAGGTTTTAAAGGAATGTGTCTAAAGTTGGACTATTACAAGGCCTATGACAAGTTGGAGTGGAAATTCATTGTCCACATGCTTGAGTGGCTAGGCTTTGGGTCAAATTTCATATATTATGTCAATATTCTCTTTCCAATGCTTTGGTTATTGTGTGTGTTAATAGATCCCTTACTTATCTTATTCCTCTTAGCATATCAATGATGCAGGGCTACCCTATAGCCCCTGATTTATATGTTCTCACATCTGATGCCTTGGGTTATCTATTATAAAAGGTAGTTTACCAAGGTAAAGTTACTAGCCTTCCCCAGTAATATTTAATCAACTCCCACTATGCTTATGAACACCTTTTGTAAAGCTTCTAAATAGACACTACAAGAGGAGAAAACCTCTATGCTACTTATTGGATTAGACGATCACCCAGGGTGGATTCCTTCCCAATGGAAATGAGTTCAAAGGGGGGAAATCACCAAGTATCTTGGTATTCTATTTAGAATTGACATGACTCAAAATTAGATGTGAAACTGGGTTATTAATAAGCTTATAGTCAAACTTGAATGCTAGAATAGTTAGGACCTTTCCTTAGAAGACAAAATCCAAGTGGGCGACAAGATTTTCAGTTTATTTCATATATATAATTTGTCTCTTTGGCTTCCCAACCAACAAGGATACAATAAAACTCTACCTTAAAATATCTCTTTTGGGTGAAGAATAAAGGGGAAAAATGTCTACCTATGTTCAAGTGGTTGGTGTGCACTAGGAAACCACAAGATGGAGGAGTTAGCATTAATCCTAATTTGGCCACTTATGGAATTAACTTGGTAGCAAAGTGGTTTCTTAAGGCCACACAAGGAAATGAATTATGGAAATAGATCATAAGGGACAAACTTGGCTAGCTATATGTGCAAAATTTTCTTCATAGCCAATTCCTTCTTTTTGCACATAGCCTTTTTCTACTAATTGTTACTTGTAGTTTTCATTGGTATCATTATACTTATACTCAGCTCCAAAAATCCATCTGCAACTAATTGTCTTTTTATCTGCTAGAAACTCAACTAAACTTTAAGTTCTATTTTTTCTAAAAACTTCAAGCTTTGACTGCATGGCATCACATTACTCAACTTTCTTTGTTCTCTTCATATGTATGTGGTTCTTTTTTACTAAAACTCTCACTCACCAATGTATAATTAACTAAAGGTGAATACAATCACTTAATTCTTCTAAGCTCAAATTTACTTTCTATGCACTCTCTAGCTACTTTTGTCTTCTAGTTATCAATATATCATACATTTCAGGTTCTACAACAAAATCTTAACCATCTTAACCAACCACTTGGGTGTCCTTGGCATTAGAGTAGATTATTTAATTTCTTATCCAAATTAAGGTAGAATTTCAAGAGTGTTAGTAACAATGATATCTTGTGCATCAACATACTTCTCAAATTATGTTGTGCATGCTTCATCAAAAATATAAAATGCTTTATTACAAAATTTCTGATTTTCCAAGTCCCATAAGAAATATGCCTTCGACAGTTCCTCATATCCAAGAAAATTAATACACTTGTGCACTCTATCAGAGAAATTTGAATTGTGTTTCACCTTTGGAATATGAATATGAATATAATAGATGCTCACAAATATATGCAATTGTTTAACAATATATTTGTGATCACTCCATGCTTCCTCTGGAATAACATTCCAAATAATTTTAGTCAAACTTCTATTGATCAAATAAATCGAACAATTACAATGTTCAACCCTTTCTAGTTTCCAAAAATCTTGTAGATGCGCTAATTGATTTAGAAGCCAGGTAAAATAAGAGAAGGTCTAAAGATGGAAGGAAATGTTAAATCTAGCGAAAGCGCTAAGTTGATCGGGCCTGAAAAGTCATGAATTGTGATCCTCCGAGAACAATTGCGGAGGTTAAAGTTGCATGAAGTATAACACCTAAAAGTTGTCCCACAATTTAAACCACAAGTTTCTCTCAAGGGTATGTGGCATCACTAGGTGAATTGTGGAACGAAAGGTGGATTTCCTCAAAACCACTTTCTCACACCCCCACAAAGTTGAAAATTATAAAAGGTCATCGGTTGATTTATTTCATTTGTTTAATTCTTTCGAATACTAGAACTGTTAGAACCTTGGCGCGACCACCGTTTTCCACTTGCAACCCAATAATACACCATCTGCACACCATTTCTGGATGTTTCCAGTTATTTAGATCATAACCATGGATCCCATTATAACCTCAGTGACAAAAAAATACTCTACAACAATAAAAGAAGCTCTAATTGAAAGGGATGCGAATGTTTCTGATGTTGAAATCATCATTTCTCCTATCTCTGTGTCCAGAAGTAATTTCTCTAATATAATCAGTAAAAGTATATCATTCCTAGAAGCAATTCAAGCCACCATAGTACCCTATGCTGTCGAAATTTCTTTCTCGTTCCCTAAATTTGTAGGTTGGTGCACCAAACAATATTCTCATGAAGAAAGGCTCATTGTCAATAAACATGGGTCCCAGGTCTTATGTAGGATAAACAGTCTGTCAATTTGAGAATCCCTCGGTATACCAGAGTCATTTTCTACAAATTTTGAACCATTCAATAAAGAAAAATTGATTAGGGTATATAGGGAATGTCCATCAGAAATCTGAAGCTTGTTTTTACAACAAATTGTCAAACCTGAACAGTTTTAAGAAAATCTATCTGTGTCATTGAATGCCAATCTAATGGCCATTGAAGTACAGTGGGTCTTCTCCTTATTGAGTCAAGTCTTAGGGTTAGACAATGACAATTATGTGGTGGAAGTCATGCTCGGTTTCCTTTTGACCTTTTTCAAGTCCGCGTCTGGTCTATCAGTCTGTATTAACTTTGATAAATTCATAGTTGATACTATTCATAAACAACTAGTGAATTTCCACTCCCTAAGGCATTTCAAATACTATACTTTTCTATTGAAACTTTTCCTAGCAAGTAACAATAGAGAATTTCCTGAAGCAACATTTGTGTCAACCGAATGCAAAAGAATTACAATTCTCATATTCATTAACAAAGTTATGTCTAGGATTTATAGTCTGATTTTCAATACTAGCTTGCCTAGAGTTCTGGATGACATGAGAATTTATCTACAACCAAATCTAGAGAACAAAGTGGGATATTGGGTATTATTCATGCATTCAACAATAATCTAAGTTTATGGTTATCATGAATCTCCTTACCTATTGACTATTTTTCTAACTCATAGAATCTTTTCCCTTGAATTCATCAGGTATATAATTATATCTGGAACAAAGCATTTCCTAAAGTTGCAAAGAGCTTCCAACCTTAAGTTCCCTTTTGTCATTGGCCCCTTTATTTTCAAGTCCAGATCATGTTTATCTCAGGTTCAAGCAAAGCTCAAAGAGTTTGGTTTTTCACAGTTATATGGAAGAAAGGTATGATCCACACCAGATCATATCCAAAAGAAGACAGATGAAAAAAAATGCTCTTTATGAACATGAACACGTTGAAGGTTTTGATAGGTTGGAGAATATAGAAGTCTGTGTTGATGTGGAAGCACCCTACAACCAATTCAAACACAACAAGCTCCTCAGAAGCTGATGATTAAAGTTCCTAAAACAAGTGTTTACAACAAGAGAAGCATTCCAGAGGCTATGGACATTAATGACCAACAGACTGTCAAAAAGAGGATGAAGGTTACACAACTATCATAGATTATGGATTTATAAGATGAAGAGTCCAAGGATTAGGAAAATCTAAATATGGTGGAAAGTGGTACTAGCACTGTAGAGATTGAAGAAGGAAATAAAATCCAAAGTGAGGGCAGCTCAAGAACCTTTTGTAGTAAGAAATGGTTTTTTGATAAAACATTGGGGTCAACTTATCAGTCTAGGGAAGATTTGGAAAAACAATATGTTGAGAAGGGAAATATATCTTTGGGTGATATTAAGGATTTATTAACTGAAGTGGAAACAATCTCTCAGCATAAATATTCTCTGTTCATAGTAAGAGATGTTGAAAATAATACCTTAAACATCGCAGTTGCAAAAGAAGACAAATTTTTTGAGATAAAGATAAAATATGACAACATAAGTGCTCCATACAAGGTCAAATTCCATAGGAAAACTAATGACATGTTATATTTTGATTACTTGAGTTTGAACTTGAAGAATTCAAAATTCTCATGTTATGCATAAAAATTGGAAAGACAATTTAGGCAAGAAAAGCCATCTAACAAAGCTTGGAAAAATCAGGTTAAGAGGTTGGAGTCTGAAGGTTCCCAAGGGGTGAAGTCTTAATTAGATGAGAAAGACAAAATTATTCAAACTTTGAAGAAGAGATTGAAAATTCCTGCTACAGAGCATCCACAAACAAAATAATTGGTAGTTCTGGAACAGGAAAAGACAACACTTCGTCAAGAGACACTAGATTACATAGTTAAGGTGTCGCAGCTGGAACAAGAAAAGGTGAAATGGTCACATGAAAAGACAGAATTGTTAAATAAGGCTATGGTTTCAACCCCTACTGCAGAAATTGGATCAAATACTGAAGAAATTGTTTAGGATATGTCACAAGTTAGCCTGAAGGAAATTATAGAGAAATTGAAGCAGGAGATGTATGCAAAAGATGAAAGGATAGCTCAATTTGAAAAGGAGAATGCAATCTTGCAAGAGAGAATAAATAAATTGAAAGTGAGGTTAAGAGGCAAAAGTCTGTTACAGGGGGCCAAGCATATCATTTGGGACACTATATCTGTTGAAGTTGCCAAATTCAAATCATATTTGAATTTCATTAAGGATAGAGACAACCTAGCCATTACAACCAGACATAAGTGTACTTTTGTGAATGAAAACCTAGCCAAAAATCCATCAGAATGGACCCAGAATGCCATAAATTTAATCAACTTTTTCCCTACTATAGACCTTCAAACCATTGGAGTTAAGGACAAAACTACATTGATTATTTGCGCCAGGAGGGTTATCGCCAAACATAACCTTTTGAAATCAATTCAAACTAAAGCAACACATATGGAGCAGAGTGTACAAGAGTTTAAATATTTATTTGAAGAATTGTTTATCAAAGGTCTTCCACCATTTTGGGATGGCAAGGGAAAATTGTATGACCAAGAATAATACAATACTCATTTGACTCAGTCCAGAATGGATCATTCTAAGTTTGAAACCCTGGAGGAGAGTTTGAAAGGAGCCACTTTAGTTGACCAACTGATTACCAACTTCGAGATTCTGAATCAGTTCAAAATAGTCAAGCTTGGAATACCAGTCATGTCATATGCTTCTTCATTCACTTGGAGATTCTGATAAAGGATATGATGGATTACGACATTCCTTCCGATTTGCAGTGGAAGGAAATAGTCTGGTTGGGTAAGACAAAAATCAGTTTTTCAGGGCCTAGTAGATGATGTCCAGATGTCAATAAAGGACAAAAAATCATATGAAAGGTCGAAGAAGAGTTAAAGGGCGAAGAAAAGGATCGAACTACCGAAAGGGATGAACCCCAAATTTTGTGAACAATTTCTTTCCTATTTTCCTAATTGGTTTCAAACCGAAACAATTCTTTCCTATTTTGTAATCGGTTTCAAACCGAAACAATTTCTTTTCTATTTTAATCGGTTTCAAAACGAAACATTTTCTTTTTGATTTTATTGTAATCGGTTTCAAACTAAAGAAAATGAGTTTGTATAAATGTTAGGAGTTCTGAATGTATGGGGCATTGGCAGAAGTTCAAGGGAACGAAATATAGCTATTCAGAACTTGAATGTAATTTTTTGAATCTGAATGGAATGCACATGTAGATGTCCTGAAATTTCTATGAAAATATTATAATGGTGGTAGTCTGATATTCATCTTCTTTCTTCGTAAGTATTTCATGTGTTCTTGATTTTATTTTTACTGTCTCCTATTTAAATTGGATATTTAAAGGTCCAGAATTCATCTTATTATTCTCTCAACTTAAGCAATTTAAACTATGTTAAGTTCTTCCTAACTAGGTTAGAATTCATCTTAATTAATGCTCTACTGTAGTTATTTGTTATCCTTTATTCTTACACCTTGCAAATTTCAATTTATAATTCAGACTCATTACCTCATTTAGCCTTTATCCTCTGGAGAGTTCTACCTACCAGTCAGTGATTTCATTTTTTTTTCCAGAAGTTTGACTCTATATCCCTAAGTATCCCTCCCTTTCTTGCCAGCAAAATCATAAAAAACCCTTTCAAAGCAACGAAACCTAGCCATCGACTTGTTAAATAAAACAAATATGTTAGAGACCAAGTGACATGAGAGAGACATCTCTGAGCTAAGTAGGCTAGTACCCAACTCCAAAGTGGTTTGTAGGTTACCTTTGTCATTTTTTTTCTCATCCAAAACAAATTTACAGAGTGCTAACACACCATATTCAATTTATGTAGTAAAGTTAAACTAGAGAAACTTAAGTATCCATACCTTCAATGACATAGTCTACTAGAGTCATATATTGTTGCCAATGCACAGTTAGCACCAATTTCTTTGCCTTACAGTTGATATATACCATCATCTTCATAAATTGAGCTATGAGTGCATATCCTTTTTATTTGTTAGTAAAATAACTAACAAATGAATGTGAAAAAAAGACAACTATTGTTTAAACTATGGCATGTATAGTATGGCTACATAAGGTACACGAGTGGCTTTAGGTCAATAATATTAACTGCATCAACATACAACACTTTGGATCACATATAAAATATCATACCTTTGATCTCACTACAAAAATATCCTTACAACCTATGGCTCAAAAATGTTTTATAGTTCTTTTTTCACTATTTACCTTAGCTCATTCAATATCCACTTTGTTCATTTCTCATATCTCTCTCATATGGTTCATATATTATTTCATTGTGTATATAACAAGGGATGCATGGAAGCTTAGTCCCTACCAAGTATATTTGGAAATGGAAATGATATTTTGATTATGGATCCTCTGGTTTCGTAACCATTGTACTTGAAAGATCCAATCAGTTGGTAATTATGGGTAATTACGATTGAATATGTGATCACCGAGAGAATATTTTAGGCAATTGTTGTATAATTTTTTTGTAAAGGTATGGATATGGCATGTAAGTAAGAATCATGCTTTTGTGGATGAAATTCCTCTAAAAAATAAATATATTATGATGATATAAAAACAAATTATGAATTTTAAATTTTCATTTCAAGAGTAGCATGAAATGCTTAACTATGGTTCAATATGTGGTAATTGTATAATATGTGGCAATTGTATGAAAAGTTTTTCCTTCATGGTCACTATAATATAGTTATTTCCTCTTGAGTGATGGGTTGGTGCAATGTATGCGTAGGTTTGAAGATTATTCATTGATGGCTTATGCAGAACAGTCTTTATGTTGTAATCTTTCATTAAGTATTTAAGTATTTAAGTATTTATGCATTGATGGATTTTGTAGGGACTAATAATGCTTTTAATATAATCATGATAGGAAATATTATATGTCTCTCCTCAAATATTTCCACATGTTTTTTACAATGTCCCTCTCCTTACCTCTTAAACACCTTGATTGACATGAACTCTAACCAGATCCAGATCTAGGATCTCCACTACACTTGACTCATTGATAGCATATATTTCAATGGATCCTCATAGTTTTAGAAT
The DNA here is from genome assembly GCA_032191745.1 of Picea mariana. NCBI lineage: Eukaryota > Viridiplantae > Streptophyta > Pinopsida > Pinales > Pinaceae > Picea > Picea mariana. The sequence goes on along the minus strand of JASDQU010501681.1, from coordinate 44,345 downwards.
AAGTTTAACATAAAACATATCACTTTCTCATCTAATGACTAAGATCCCAACATATTCATCATTTTCCAAGGACAAGCCAACATTTTCACTAAATCCCTTACACTTACACCTAGGGCTTCTAGATCCACTTTCTATTTAGATGCCTAAATTTAATTACCTAAATATGGTGGTCAAATGTGTAGATATGTTCTATATTATTGGATCTGTAGCCTTGATTCCTACTTGAAAACCATCCCAAATATGATAGAAGAGAATGCCCTCCTTCTTGCAAGTAACCATTTAAACAGAATTGCCTAAGCATAGTGGTATTCTCACCAAAATTCTATAAAGATATATGTGGGGGTCATCAAAGAATAAGCTACCAACAACACTCTTACATTACACATCACACTTATCAAATATGACTGCTTTCATTCATTCTAATTACATGACTATCTATAAGCTTCTCTTAATTATCACAACACTAAATAGCTATGTGAATAGAAGTATCTATGAGAAGAGTATGAGCTCTTTCTGCAATCACAGTACCCAAGCAGATCGAACCAATGAACTCATATTCATACTAAGATGTAACTATTATGGAAATAATGAATGTAGAATATGAGTAACCAAGCTTGTTTTTATGTTGTTAGTATTGCTTGTTCTCTACAAGTAATGTCTATTCACTCTGTATTATATGTGAGGTAAATAGAATACGTAATAATTACATAGATTTACCCCCATCTCTATCCAATCCAATCTCTATTATTGTTTATTTATATCACATATCTAATCTGATTCAAGTGTTCTATCTCTATGCCGTAATCATTGTGCTTTCATGAACCAGATCTAGTTCCATAAGTATTCCAGGTTGTTTGATGAGTATGGAACAAGAGTATTTGATATGATGAAGTATCTTAATAAAGAGCCCTAGGATATGGGTTTACTTATAGAGATACTAGTAGATTGAATGCTTATAAAATGTGAACTAAATCCATGGTACGGTGTAATAAGAGTTACTAGTAAATACGAGCTTCTTGTTCAAACTAAGTGTAATAGAAGCTATAATATGTCATGCAGAAAATGCATCTCAATGATTACACCTGTACTTACAGCTAATCAAGCATGTTTAATATCACACAGTATTCACCTAATTAAAATATCATAGTTATATACACTAATAGTGATGTTCGGACTATCATAGTTATAGAGATAACATGTTGAAAGATGATTGGAGTAATCAAAACAATTACCAGCATTAGTGATACAAACAACCTTGTTCTATCATTACTCTGATCAATTCAACGGAAGTGTAACTAGCATAGTATAAATCGTTACTTGTTCTCCTTGTTACTATGTTTCCATATTTAAGAGCTTATGTGTAAATTAGAGCTTATACCCCATATGAGCCTTGATAGTGGTTACTACAGGGGAAAAAAAGAGAAAAACGAAAGGAGGGATAAAAATTGATGGATGAAGTGAAATATCCAGTACTTATAGTATCAATGATTACGGGAAGATCAGTGATGAAACCTAGATTCTAACACCATAAGTTTTTAATATTAGTACGAGTCTATAGCATTACATATTAAAGTGATGTTACCATATTGAATACAGTGTTACTAGCTTGTTTGATTAATACATGTTGATTATGCCATTACCTATAGTATAATGTAAGTTGTGTATTCATGTAACTGCTTGTAAGTAATTAGCCATATTTTAGCATTGTAACTATACCATACCTTGTATGCTACTTGTTGTGCTTCTACTCATATGTATCACGTAGCACATACTAAGCTATTTTTTTAAGATCTTACTTCTACCCTATCTATGCCATTATTAGAGTTAGCATTGCATAGTTTTCCCTTATTCCATGAATCTCATCGGTAAACCAAGCTCATGCAACTGATTCAATGTGAATATCTAACCTATCATATATTTTTCTTATTCCTTACTGATACCATGAAGTTACTAGTCTAATTCAAATTGCTTAAGCTCTAATCCCATGGAACCAAACTTTGTTCAGTGTGCATATCTCTAAGATCTTATACCTTACATAGCTTTGTGAACTAACTAGTCAGCTTTCCCATATGTTACCAATTACCACTATATATTTCATGTAAACTCATATCAAGGTTCACTAGTATCACCATTGCTCGGATCATTAACACATATGGAATCACATATTATCCATAATGATTGAAGTTGTACATATCATAGCTTTAACTACAACTTACCGTATATGTATAAGTATAGTACGTATTTATTACAGCTTAATGGGATCTATACTTAATCTATACAATATAATGGAATGATACTAGCTCTGTAATCATGTACTCTCCATAATATACATAGCTTAGTTCTACTTCATCATTTACACAACTTTGTATGATCTCTAGTATTTGCATCTTGTTACTGAATACTCATCACTTATTATGAATATGCTTATCTACTTTCTAGTTATGTGATCAAAGGAGAATCACCTTTCTATCATATTGATTACATATATGCTTATTACATAATGTATTGAGTAGTATTAGTAGAACATAAGGTGTAAGCATTACTGAGTTTCTTGGTATATAAAAGATTACTAACCTCTTGTTGATAGCTTATACTAGATAAAATCCCATAAGTATTCACATAATATAATCTATTGAATTAGTACCAATGTTTACCCTGCTTTCAAAGGGTTGCTGGAGAGAGTGATGATCGCTCTTCATGGAGCTTAAAAAAATCTCTTATCACAACAATCTGAAGGTGTTTAGATGGGGTGTCCTAGAAGGAGGATTAACCTCTTGTGCAAGACTCAAAACTGCATTTTGTCTTACCCAATCCGACCATTTCCTTCCATTGCAAATATGAAGGAATGTCGTAATCTAGCATCTGTTTTGGATATGATCTGGTGTGGATCATACCTTATTCTTTGTAACTAGAAACAAACATAAATCGCATGCATATGGTGTATGATTGAGCTACAAGTGGAAAATGGTGGTCACGACAGGGTCCTAACGGTTCTAGTATTCGAAAAGTAATAAAGTAAAATTTGTGGGGGTGTAAGAAAATAGTTTCAAGGAAATCCACCTTTCGTTCTGCAATGTGCTCGATGATGCCATGTACACTCGAGAGAAAACCATGGTTTGAATTGTGGAACCTCTTTTTGGTATTATACTCCGTGCAACTTCAACCTCTGTAACTGTTCTGGGCCGTTGATCTTGACGGATCATGATCAATGACATTTTGGGAATATTCCACTAGATTCAACTTTTCCCTTCCATCTTTAGACCTTCTCTTATTTTATATGGTTTCCAAACCTATTAGTTGAATGGAAATAGCTCATTTGTTTTTAAAAAAAATACAGATTGTCGGTCTTCCGACGTCCCTAATGTTGGTCACATGGTGTCATTTTCGTTGGTATATAGATGACCGTCGTTGCATCGATGTTGACATCCATCGGTCTTTCGATGTCCCTAACGTCGGTCACATGGCATCCTTGTCGTTGATATATAGTTGACCATCTCTCCACTAACATTGTCAGTCGTCGGGCTTTCGACGTCCCTAACGTCGATCACATGGCATCCACATTATGGAGACCGATGAAATGGGACATCGAAATTTTGATGTCTCTAGCGTCGCTGTAGTGACGACTATATGGGGTTTGGACAGTCAAATCTGATATGACACGTGTTTGCATTAAACTCTGCAATAGAGATGATACCTATGGTGTCGGAAAAGCGACGTCAGGTGAAATGAAATTTGAGGGGGTCCGTTGTTTGTCGTTCTCCCAACAATATAAAGTGGCAATTGCGTCGAACACACCATCGGAATTTGATCCAAATGCACTAGTGCATAGATAGATCCTGTGATGGTTTATAAAAAAATGTAGGTGATAGGCTAAGTCCACTCGAAGAGAGGTCATACCAGTATTCACTAACATGAGGGTGATTTATAGGCTAAGTTGCAGGCCATTTGTTGAAGGAATATAGATAGGATAAGTTATGAGTGTTTAGATTAAGGTTAGTGACAAGTGGTGATCACAACAACTCAAGCAAAGGAATGTGACATGACTAATTCAAATTAATTGATTTTTTCATAATGGCTTAAGCCAATCGAAAAATAAAACTTCAATGCATGGGCCATTTGTATGAGGATGAATTACTTGTACCAAGGAAAAATTCCTTTGCCAAACTTTGATGTTGCTAATGTGATTTCATTAAGGAGGAGAGTGTGATAAATCAGCTCATAAGCTCTCAATTTTAAGACTATGATATGCTTACCATGTCTCCCTTGGATATATGAAAACTAGAAATACAAGGCAACTTGTCATGGGTAGACTAGCAAGCATAAAGGGAAAGATAGTTCCTAATCTATGCTTCATACTCTATGATGTGACTAATTTCTATTATAAAGATAAAGATCATATTCTACCTTTATGCATTGAGTGATGTGATTAGGATATGTGAAATGCTTCCAACTAATCTCCATAAACATAAGCACCATAACAATTGTTGCTTCTGATTTGATTGGGAAAAAAGATTCCTAAAACAAAGCTAAAACTTGTGACAATGAATAGGAAGGATCAAGATTCCTTTCCAAAATATAATTTTTTTTATATGTGTATATGGGCTTGTTGAGGAATCAATATTATTATTTTTAAATACATTTATTATTGTTGTTGTTATTATTGTTATTTATTTCTATTATAACTATTATTTTGGACATTTATTTAGTATCTACATAGGATAAAATAACATTTTTAAGATTGATTTTTCCTATTAAATACACTTATGATGACATTACTAAGATATCCAATAAAGATTATTTTGGAGATGTTGTTATGGAAATTGTTAGACAATTATATGGACATTTTCATAAACGATATAATGTCCATTGTGGACACTAGTCTAGATGTAACTATGAACTCAAGTTTTGACTTAAAAATTGCATGAATTAAAGCCAAGGATTACAAAAGTAACCACTTTTAATGGGGTATCATGGGAGATATACTTATTGGAATTTTTGGGGTGGTAAATCACTCAAACTATTGTAGTGTTAGAGTTAATATTTTGGACTAAATTTAAGAGACAAAATTATGTTTTCCTAATGATAACATTGATGCAAATATTTTATTAAAAATAAGAGTAACTTTTGAATGTGCCAATAAAGTTTTGATCGTAATATTTATTGTCTTTTATGAAATCTAAGGCTAACCATATAAATCAATCATTTATAGAATGAATTTCAAATTAAGGATCCACACAAGATGTCATCCTAAAAATAGTTAAAAAGCCATGGGAGTTGGGACCTTTATAGTTGATTTAGGTGGATATTGGTGGTCACCCACTTGTTTCACTGACTTAGAATGCCTTCACATCTTGGCATTTTTATTACAATTCTTTAGGTTCCATATGCATTTTTGGAAATTTCCCTTATGTTTTTGGTAGTCGACATAGGTCATAAAATATTTGATTATGATGTCTGTTAAAGTCATAGAGTACGTTTTAAGCTTTGTAATGGTTCAATAAACACCCTAAATGGATTTTGTATGCAAAAGTTGTGCCACTAAAAGTTGATGTATCACATTAGAAAACTTTCGTGGTAAAAATTTTGCCTCAAAAAAATTAAATGTTACTAACATCAACTTTAAAAGAACCAATATGGTTCAAGATGATGATCATGTCAACCATAAGAATAAAACATTTTGGAGGGAAAGAAAGAAAACTACTTTTTATTGTATTTTCGACTTATCTTCTTATAGGTTAACTCAAATTTCAAGTGTAGGCACTCAATGGATGCAAAATTAAATTATGCATCCAACAAGTACCCACTCTACATACTTTTAATAGATTCGATGTAGTGAGAGAAAATTGAAATACATGAAGAAAACATGTTTCATTCCAATGAGTACCCACTTTGCATACTTTTGATAGACCCACTATGAGATGAACTTGAAATACATGAAAAAAATGCCTCTCTTTTGATAAACACATTTTTTTTCATGTATTTCAAGTTCATCTCACTATGGCTCTATTAAAAGTATGGAGAATTAGCACTTGTTGGATGTGGAATTTAATTGCTCATCCAACGAGTGCCTACACTTGAAATTTGAGTAAACTCATAAGGAGATAAGTTGAAAATACAATTAAACAAATATTTTGTTTTTCTTTCTCTTTGAAAATTAATCTATTTTTTTAATTATTTTAAGTATTATTTTATTATTTTACTTAGGAGGCTTATTTTTAAACCTCAAAATTTCTCTAATGACTAGCTTCCTTGGGGCCTGCATTCCTTTTTTCACATCATTTCCTAGGGTTAAGGTTTTGGATCTTCAAGGTTTTGCATTTTATGGAATCATACTTTATGTTAAAAAGGAAGTTTTTGCCTCTTGACACTAGTTTCTTGCAAACATGAGTAGAAAAAATATCTCTCTTTAGAGATAAGCTACCGCCATTTTGGCTAGTTTGTATTTCTTTTCATTTTACAATATTTTCCTATTCCATTCATTAACATAATTTGGGTTTCCTTATATTATTGTGCTTTCTACAATATATCTATATATGTTTCCATTTATATCTATGGATTCATTCCATTCTCTATATAGTCCAAATTAGTGGTATCATAGGAATCTACTCTTTGTTGTGTATCCCTACATGTCCTTGATGAGGTCAATGTATAGGGAGTTGAGTCTTGAACTAACTAAGCTTGGGGAAGACCACTCTTGCCAACCCAAGTGCCCTCCCATGGAAGAAGAAAAGAGAGATGGAGAAACAAGATATCCTATCAAGTTGTTTCACAAGGAAGCCCTCACATGACAAAGGAATGAGATGATGGATAATTTCACCTAGATCCTTTTGTGATTTCCAATGGTGGAAAAGGCACCTTCAACAAGCATCCATTTCAGAGTTTCGATGTCCTTGAAGGTATAGGTTTTACCTTCATTTATTTGAAGTCTATATTGATGTAGATGATTTGGAGAAATGGTTAAATCTATTAGAGGTTTATTAATTTGTTCAAAATGTTTATAAGAATGAAAACATCACCTTTGCACTCCTTAAATATTTTCCCCTTTTTCAAAGATTCATGAGACAATTACAGGGAGAGCCATACTAGAGATGTGTCTACAATATTTAGGACATAACCCACTTGGGAATCTTTTGTTGATTTCATAAATGAGGAATTCTACCATATCATAAAATATGATGACCAATACATGAGATGAACAACTATGTGCCAGGACAGAAACCAAACGATGCTAGAGTACACCAATATCTGCCATACCTTGTTCTCAGAGCTAGGTATCAAACACTCTGAGTGGAACATGGTCTTGAAGTACTGTAATGGCCTACATAAGTACATATACATAGATATGGATTTCTTGGATATCTCCTTATTGGGAGCCACTTATCGATATTTTTCAAAATTGAACAAAAAATTACGTAAAATAATAAGTGGAAGTTTGGGTATGCAAATCCATTGCAAAAGAAGCATGGTAAAGGAAAACCTACCTAGAAAAATAAGACAGAGCAAGGATAGACAACCTTAATACAAAGAATACATGCCACATGAAAACAAGGGTAAGGGAAGTTGAAGAAAGACATAGGAAAGTGGTGTGAGTTCCACAAAATCCTTTGACACAACATTGATGAATATTGCTTGAAAAAATTATTGCTGGTCAAGATGAAAGCCTCAGAGTCAAACTCTAACTTGGACTATTATTCAGAACTAGATAATAGGAAGTGGATCATCAATGCAGAACCATGTTTCATCATCATAATCGCAAGATACAACCAAAAAATCCAAAGGAGCTAGAGGAAGGTGAACACATCTTCCATTCATAGATTTGGGTGAAGAGGACTCTACTGCATTTCATTTTTGACAATGGTATCTAGAAGAAACTAATCTCAATTGATGTCATCAAGAAATTGAATTTGATAATAATGCCACACCCCCATCCATATACTTTGGGTTGGCTGAGCCAAGGATGAGACATCTTCATTAGTTAGAAATGTTACCCGCCCTACAACATGAAGCCCTTCAAATATGATGTACTTTGAAATTTTGTCCCACTTGAATTTGTGATTTTATTTTAGGACAACCCTATATGTGGAAATGTTATGCTATCTACAAGTCTGAGACATATAGTGGCATTGCTTCTTTGGGAGGTAAACTCTATAAGTTATTGGAGGTGGTTTTGACTACCTACCATAGTTTCCTTGATTTTAGTGAAACAAGGAAGGTAATATCTCAAATTGAGATATTTTTCCTTTCTATTATTTGTTCAAAAGGTGAGTGGAAGACCATTGCAACTACCATGAAATTTGCATAGGGTTTCTCTACACAATAGAAGTAGGTGGACAAGATAGTGGAAGAATAAAAAGATATATTTGCTTCACCTACAAGGGTGCCTCTACACTACCCCTGGTCAAGCATTCAATTGATTTGATACTTAGTTCTCCTTTACCTAATGATGCTCTCTTATAGAGAATGAATAAATCAAGCATTAGATTCAAGAGATCACCCAAAAGGGCCACATTTAACCAAGCTCATCACCTTGCAGGAGCCCAAATGTGTTGATGCAAAAGAAGGATGGGAATATATGGTGACTCAATATTGATTATATATCTCTAAACAAAATAAAATTCAAGAACTGATACCTAATATTCAAAATTGACGATATTTCAGATCATCTTAAGGGTGATAAGTTTTTTAATAAGATCAATTTGAAGTTAGGCTACCACTAGGTACAAATTGAGAAAATTAATGAATGTAAGATAACATTCAAGTCTAAAGAAGTCCTTTTTGAGTGGTTGGTCATGCTTTTTGGCTTAACAAATGTTCATGAGTATGATGGATGATATCTTATGAATGTTCACAAACTCTTTTGTGTTTTCATATTTGGATGACATCTTCATATTTAGTAGAAATTGAGAAAAACATTTACAGCACATTCAATAGATCTTGAGCACCATATGGTATCACAAGTTATATGCCAATCTGGAGAAATTCTCATTCAACATGCAAAGAATTCAGAATTTGGGATACATTGGGGATGGACATGGTGTGCACATGGATCCAACCAAGATCCAAGTCATCCACAATTGGTCAATGTCAATGACTCTAATAAAGATCCATAGTTTATTGGGCCTTGCCAACTTCTATTGTAGGTTCATTTTAGGGTTCTATCATATCACTTGGCCCCTAATCCAAGTGACCAAGGGTGGGTAGAAATATAAGTTTATTTAGGCTGAGACACAATAGAAAGCATTTGAGGATCTGAAAAACTACCTTTTTTCAATGCCAATGCTCATTCTACCAAATCTATAATATCTCTTTGAGATTAAGATAGATTATTTAGATTATATTATTAGTGAATTCCTCATCCAACATGGACATCTAATGGCCTATCATAGTGAGACACTCTCTAATATATTTTTTAGGTATGGGCCCACCTATGACAATGATCTAGGAGGATCCAAAAAAGATAAAAAAAATTAAGTTCCCAAATCTCGAAAAAAATGACACCAAGTCGTAAATGTCGACGAGATATTTCCAACAATGCAAACGACACCTCAATCTGACTTTGTATGAAAAAGTTATGGTCATCTAAATTTTTCATCAAACAACAAAATTTGGGATTCTACTGATTGTGCAGTCTGTACAGTGATGATGTTGGCATGACATCCACATGATAATGTGGTAGCATGAGTGGCTTCCACATGTCATGCAGATTTGGCATTTTCAGGGGTCCAAATGGACTAGTAAAAATGTGCCACATGGAATCCATACAAAAACCATGTGGCAGTACGGTGATGACATGGTGTTGACTGGACCGTTGATGTGGTGCTAACATAGGAGATGATGTGTTGTTAATTGGGTCGCATACTAGATGGATGACACAGGCACCGTACGATGACTAGGTTGTTGATTATATGTTGACCATCCAATAAGGGGCTGCCATGTGGCCCAATCAGAAGGTGCATGTGGTACCCATCGATAGGCCAAAAACCACATGCACGCCAAACTCAGACTTTTCGGATCAAAATTTGAATAGTGGTTAATTTGGTTTAACCACCAAATTAATATGGTTTTAAAACCATTGATTATGGGTTATTTTTAAACGTTGGTTTAAAATAACAAATATATATTATAACCATATGCCCAACGGGGAGGCTTGCAGGTTTGACCCCGAGACCTCCCCCAAAATTAGCCAATAACTTGTCAATGTGCCAGAGTTGGCACGTTGACAAGTCTTCCCAACAATAAATACTTAGCCCCATAGTTTTCCATCCGATGAGAGGATCTGGTGCGCCCATCCGTGAGCATGATTTTCGATGCATCACTACAATTAATGCAGAGAAGTATGACTGTTGTGGCATGAATTTCAAGGCAAGGAGCTCAAGAGGTCCCAGAAGTGACAGTGATGGAATTGTATGAAATTATAATCATTTCTACATGATTTTTCAATCCGAGTCCACTGGTGTAGTCAAAATTTGGATCCGAGTAGCATATTTTTAGGGAATCTACAGAATTGAGGTATTTCCATGTATTTTTCCATATTTTGTTGAGATAATGTAAAGGCCTCTCCACTGAGAAGTAGGTGTTACATGTCAAAATTCCTCACTTCTATAATGACCCATTATCATTATTGTAAGTGTCGCAAGTGTCTCACTTTTGTTGCATGTGTCACAAATATCGTATTTTCGACCTGCATATGTCGCATTGTAGACGACACCATAGAAACAATTGATACACCCTATAAGACATGTTAGAAGATAAAAACACATCATTTGGAAAGCTTAAAACATATTTTTCCTTGAGAAATGGTCATCTTAAACAAATTTTTGAGAGATCCATGATCCCCTGCTCACATGCAGGGAGTGCTAGCACTCCTTGTCCACTTAGTAGGGAGTGATATAACACTTTGTTTCCATATTTAAGGGAGTGTTGATTGCTTGAGAGAATCTTGGGAAGAAATCCCCCTTATCTCTAAGGACATCTAGAAATGATCCAAGTTGGTTTGGCTTGAATCCAAGCTTTAGGTTGTATCTAAAGGAGATACCACAACTAATGGAGTCATATCCTCAACTTTTTCCAAATATAACTAAGGTGGTTGAGCCTCTCAAAGCTTGTAAAAGGAGGCATTCTCATGGTGAAAGGGAGGAGAATATCAACAAAAAGTATTGTCATTTTGATCGTGGATATTTCAAGCAAGGGGTTGGACAAGGAGGATTTGGAGAGGCCACTGCATCTGCATCTACAGATTATAAGTGCCTTGTAATGTTCTCATTAATATATGCTTGGTCTGTTTTCTTCAAGTTTGTGTATGATTTCATAGGCTTGTCTTTTCTTGATAAATCTAGTTTAAACTAATCTTGGTATAATAGGAAGCATGCATTGTCTTTGTTGTTTATTGAATTGCATTTATCATTAAAGGGCTTGAAGATCAAGTTCAATCTAGACTAAGCAAGGAAAAGCTTCAGAAAAAGTTACATCATACTTTCTTCCTCTTTTCCCTTTGACTAGTTTAACTACATTTAAAGGAATGTCAGTGTCCAATGTTAGCATATTTCTGTTTTGGTAATGGGGGCTAGGATCCAAGAGGACATTCACTTGTCCACAGGGGAATTTCCTACAACATAAATTGGTGACTCCACTGGGGAACAAAGCTTTCTGTTTCGGTTTCTTTCCTTGGTTTTATCTTAGCTTTTGATAATATTCAGATCTTGATTAAAATATTTTTTCTCTTTTATACATATGTTGTGAGTCCTGAAGTCATCTCACACATATTGGTGATCAAACTTCCTGAGTTGATTCTTTTTCTTTCTCAGAAACCCATGCTCTCTCCCTTTACAGCTATAGCACTAATTTCAGTATCATCGCTCCCTTGCAGTGCTTTAGGGAGTGTTGTAGCGCTCTGGTGCTGATATAACCAGAGTGTTGATTTTTCTCCTTTTTGAAAAATTGTTGAATACCTTTATGCTGGGTGTAAATTTTCGGGTTCTTCTTTTAGCTTAGGACTTGTTCTGTCAGGTCATGTCTTCTATCAAACCCGTTTCTTTTGAATACTTTTTTATCTTTGTTTGGATTTTATAAGTATTTCCTTGTTACGAAATCACTCTTTCTCTTCAATATTTTGGGATCATTTTGATACTTTCTCGTTCATCTGATCAGTTGAAGGTTATTACAAGGAAACTCAGGGATCTCTTTACTGTTCTAATTGGTCTTTGATCTTTGTATATTTCCAACAAAATTTCTTAAGTGTGTTTTGTTTTTTAGCATTATTTTTGGAAAGTTAGTTTGGTTTTTTCTTCTTATTGATTGTTGTGAGAGTGCCTTTTTGTTTGTATGATTCTTGCTTATCATTGTCTAAAAGTTGCAATAGTGAAATCTTTTAATGGCATAAGAAGCATTAAACCAAATAAATTTACATTCATATTCAAACGAAAGAATAATTTTTTATGATTGGTTTTTTGGATAATAGAAAGAATTCTTGTTGAAAACAATTGCATGAAATTTCTGCATTTTTGTGTTTGGTAGTGAAAGAAAGAAAACTCTTCTCCTTCCCGTAATAGAAGTTCATCGAAAGAAACATTTTCTTATCATTCTTTTTCTTCTTTTGGATTCGAGTCATAACATCATTAGTTTCACTCTCATTCACCTCTGAGTAAAGAACAACCACTAAAATCAACGCTAATTAAAAAATGATCTAGAAACTTTTTCTTTTTAGATTCTTCCACCAACAATAGACTAGGATTAGTGCTTTGGATTAGGTTGTGAGTATAAATCTCCAAATAATTCAAAAAAAACTTAGCATATTGCAATATGGAGAGTAAAATCCAATTTTCGTATAAACATAGTTGGGATCCCCCTCTCACATAGGGGTTACACACGAGGTCTCATTTGGGAGAGCCATGGATATTATCCCTCCAAGGTTTAATCGTTCGTAGTAGTAAGATCGTATTTTGGGGCTTCTTCTTGAGGTCCAACTGTCTTCATTTGGTCTCGGTGCTTCGTGAATTCTGAATCCATTCGAGGTCCTTTGGATTTCTATCGGTCCACTTGTCCTTAGTTCTCTTGAAGGATTTCAGACTTGTTATCTTGCCCATACGTTCGGACTAGACTGTCAAATGTACCTACCCAGAGGCTAACTGCGAGTTGGTGTCCTTAGTAGCCATAATATTTAGGGTCCTCACACAAGGTGACGATGAAGGGAAGTCTGTTAGAAAAACAGGACCGTGGAGCAATAAAATAAAACAAATGCGGAAACAAAACACAGAAGATACACAATACAATAGAGACACGGATTTACGTGGTTCACCCAGTGTGGGCTATGTCCACCAAAGAAATCGCCAGGTCCTTCCTTTATTATTATCCAACAAATGAAGGGATACAACCTACAACAAAACCCGTTGTAACTTCCTCTTATTTCTCTCATAGTCTCCTCTCTCANACCGTTAGATCTGCGACCTTATAATGAACGGTCCAGATTTACAATGAAATTACAATATACTTTTACAAGGCATTTTTTCCTTCTGGGGCTTCACCCCCGAACCCCCGCTGGGGACCCGCTTGCCCCCAGCCAGGGGGATAGCCCCCCCGAACCCCACAGAGGGGGTACCACACCTCTGCACTCCCACGCGTGGAAGAGTGTACATACTTCTGGGGTGTAAATACTTCATGGGGTATAAACACAGCTAAAAGAAAGGACCTCTGAATCAGGAAGATAATCAGGCTCCACAACCAACAATCTCCCACTTGGAGACTGATCTCAACAACTCCACCACTGCTGTATATGCTGGACTCTGAACCTTCTTGGACCTGGAAAATTTCTCATCTTCATCTTCATTCTTGAAGACCAACTGAAACTAAGCAAGAACTCAGTTTCTCCCTGGTTACTCCCTTTGTTAACATGTCTGCGCAATTCTGGCTAGTGTGTATCTTTTCCAAATTCAAATGTCCATCTTCCAAGGTGGATCGTATAAAGTGGTACCTCAACTGTATATTCTTAGTCTTTGAATGGAAGGTTGAGTTCTTTGCAAGGTGAATGGCACTTTGACTGTC
>JASDQU010501681.1:0-30208 GCA_032191745.1 Picea mariana | reverse complement strand
CTCGAACTAGGAACCCTCTTTTCCTGCGAGTTACCTTTCGCTCTGATACTAGTTGTTAGAAAAACAGGACCGTAGAGCAATAAAATAAAACAAATGTGGAAACAAAACACATAAGATACATAATACAAGAGAGACACAGATTTACATGGTTCACCCAGTGTGGCTACGTCCACCAGAGAAATTCCCAGGTCCTTCCTTTATTATTATCCAACAAATGAAGGGATACAACCTACAACAAAACCCGATGTAACTTCCTCTTATTTCTCTCACAGTCTCCTCTCTTAGACTACAATATTCGCCATCAAACATAGCCACAATACATTTCGCTCATAAAAGAGGGTTGCCTTCTGGGGAAAAAACCCTAACATAATTTCTACCGTTAGATCTGTGACCTTATAATGAACAGTCCAGATTTACAATGAAATTACAATATACTTTTACAAGGAAATTTTTCCTTAGGGGACTTCGCCCCCGAACCCCTGCTGGGGGGCCATTTTCCCCCAGACCCCCCAGCCAGGGGGATAGCCCCTTCAGACCCCACAGAGGGGGTACCCCCCCTCTGCACTCCCCCATGTGGAAGAGTGTACATACTTTTGGGGTGTAAATACTTCATGGGGTATAAACATGGCTGAAAGCAAGGACCTCTGAATCAGGAAGATAATCAGGCTCCACAACCAACAAAGTCTTTGTTGTACCTGGAACAGACGTTGGCCAAAATCACTCCAGCTCCTTATAGGGTAATTCCATGATTGTTGTGTGGAATCTTGCACCAAGGTGTAAGTCCGATAAGAAGGTCTCCAACATAACTATTCCACCTGCTCATATCCTAGCCTCTTCTCGATTTGGTCACAAGATATTGGATTTCATCATCAACTAGTATGATCATTGAGAGAATGTTTTGTTTGCTTGTTGGTTCTTCTAGATTTTTTAGCGTGTGTTGTTGGTTTACTTGATCATTTTTCAAGATTAAGACTATAGACAATAAAGGTCTTCATAGATCACGTAGAATGAAAGGGTTTCCTCTGGAAGGCTACAAACCCTTACCTCCTAATTCACCTAAAGACAATTACCGTGAGGAGGTAGAAAATAGCTCAAACGTTGGAAGCACTGCTACTCCTTTGCTAGAAAACCCTGAAAGTGCTTTGGTTATGGTTGAGGATCCCATTCCTCATATTATCCCTATGTCCTAAGCTCTTATAGAACCACTCCTTGTTCGAATGAACTCGTTCGGTAACATAATAGAAGAGGAATTTCCTCGTCTGCTGTTGATTCCATACACTAAAACACAGATGGAAGATACAAAAAATGATTATGATGAGTACACAACTCCTATCCGGTCTGCTGGCATGGTAAATCCACCATAGACACATGTACATTCCATATGGAGGACTCCATCGGGACGTGATCTTTATGAACATTTTAACTTTATTTGACCACCTCTTGACCTTCATGACCCTCTTGCCTCTGTTGCTGCTAAGGTAGGACCGTCCATTCAGACTATTGATCGTCCCATTGAACAAGTAGTCAATCTTGTTGTTATATTAGTAAAAATCCAACATAATGTTGGAGTTGTAACACCTAATCATGCACAAGTTTTTTTTATTGTTACTCCCACCACTACACCTTTTCACACTACAACTCCTTATGTTCCACATAATCCTATTGGAACACCTACACATCAAAGAATGTAGAACCCTTCCATACACACACAATCAACCTTCGAACAAATCCCAACTAGGGGAAACATCATCTAGTGGGTCTGTCCCTCCTGGGGGACATCCACCCTTGCACATACCCGCCAAGGGACAACCCCCTTTTATTGGTCAAGCCACAGTTGTAACTCAACCTATGGCAGGGGGCCAACCCCCTTTTGCTGGAAAATCTTCATAATCTTGGGGAGCAACTCAAGGAGGTACGTTTAATAAACCTTATCAATGAGGGAAATCATTTCATAAACCGCAAGGAGGAGTACCAAATCCTATTACTTCCGGATTATATTTTGGAAAACCTTATCCAAGTGTCCCAAATCCCATGTGGGTTCCTCAAGGACAACACTCTGATCCTCCCCAAGGGTCTATTGTTTACCCTCCGCAAGGACAAACTATTTACCCTCCTCAAGGGAAGACTGTTTATCCCCCACAACCTAATCAACTGAATTATCCTCCTCATAATCAACCAGGTTTCCCTTGTTCATGAACGTTCCTCAACCACATTTGAATCCTGCCTATACTGGTCAACAACAACCATATATGGGAGGGACTACTGGATACAATTATCCGCATCAATATCACCCTCAGGTTAACCGACAATTACCTTTCCTCACCACGTTGGATCTACCAGACTTATCTCGGTTGAAAAATGATCCCATACTATATTTTCCTTTTTGGTTGGTAATCCCTACTAAATTATCTTATGACATCCCCAAGTTTGACGGTAAACTTGGCGAAGACCTAAACAACCATGTTATGACATTTCATCTATGGTGCTCATCAAACTCACTAATGGATGACTCTATACATTTACTTCTTTTCCAGTATACACTCACGGGCTACGCTGCCAAATGGTACATTGAACTTCAACGTGGTATTTTAAAAGTCTTAAACTCCCTAGCTATGGATTTCTCACGCATTTCTAATTACCCATTCGTTATGAGACTGGTACAAAACTCTTAACCTCACTTTGTCAAACGAAATTCATACATATCTCTGATCATATTCATGAGTGGAGATGACGATGAAGGTTGATTAAAGAAACCATTCATGACCAGTGATTGGCATAATGGTTTACTAAATCTCTTTTACCCCCAATTGCTTGTGACTTCGCCATGGGTGGTGTTGTCATTAAGGAAGAAGCCATTGTTCGAGCTCAATAGTTATATTTGGTTTATTCCCAATCTGGTACATTATATGAGTTGATACCAAATGCTCCCCATACCTCTATCAATCCATCCAAACTGTCTTCCATGACACATGCGGATGGAGTCGTCAGTGTCGTCAAAACCCAGTCTTCATCACAGTCGACCAGATCATCTAATCACTCTGTTTTTGCACCCATCACCATTTAGACTTCACTCTTCTCTACCTCCCCCTCGACTCAAATATCTGAGGTGAATGCAATCCAATATGCCTCTTCACAACAATTTGGGGGAAAGAAGAAAATGAAAAATAAACCCAAAAAGAATAATAATAATAATAATGAAAATCCAAAGACACAAACTCCACCACCTGCTCCTGAAAAGAAACCACAGTGAAAACCAAAATTGTCGTGTCTCATTTGTGGTGATGATAATTACACCTGAGATTGTCCTCAACATGATGAAGTTGCAAAAATTTTCATAGGGAATTCCCAAACCGCTGTGTTAACAGAACCTTTTCCTCAGTTGTAGTCCATGGTTTCTCAAGCACCTGCCCCTCCAACAGGGGGCAATCCCAGTCATCCTCCTAGTGAGAAAGCCTCATCGAGTGCTCATATTTATATGTTCAATGGAATTTATTCAACCACTCACACCACAACATATGACACACCAAATAAACATGATAAAGAGATGGTCGCTAACGTTACTCCACCGGATCCATCTCCTGCCACTGTTAGTCCTCCATCTGGATCACTTTAGATTTAAAAACCCACTTTCGATTCTATTTTGTGCCCTCCCAAGAGCACTAACCACAGATCAAATTTTAATCCTAGTTCACATGCTGCCCAAAACTACAACATTGTTGAAGATTTGGATCAAGCACCGTGTGCTATGTCTTCTCTTGAAGTTATACAACATTTCCCGAGTCAACGTATAACGTTATTGGCCGCCATCGATGCAATTGATCCTGAGTCATCAAATAATATCACGTTTAACCTTGATAACTTCAAATCACGACTTTCTCATCAGATTTCTTTTCAAATTGATGTAGTTGTTCATAACCAACACATTCACCACACCATACTAGATGAGGGAGCTTCCACTTGAGTCATGTCGTTAGCCTGTTGGAAAGAATTAAAAACACCTACACTTAACCAATCCGCTACAATGTTATGAGCATTCGATGGGTGAGGTTTTCATCCTCAGGGACTCTTGTAGTCCTTAGCCGTTCAGTTGGGAGGTAAGACTGTCTTTGTCGATGTAGAGGTAGTTGATGCTCCCCTTTATTATAACTTGTTGTTAGGAAGAAGTTGGTTTTATGCCATGACTATCATCGCTTCATCAGTGTTTCTATGTGTACAATTCCCCTATCAAGATAAAATTTTCACTATCGACCAGTTAGATTACTACACCCCCAACACTCGCACTCCTGCCACGAACAATATTCCTTTCTTGGGAGATACTAAGATCACTTATGAAAGTGTTGGTGTAGGTCTTTTAAAATATTCTTCCCTTATGGGTACTTTCCCTACACCACTTCCTCCCACCACACAACACATTTCCACGATCAATATGACATTGACTATGGTATATCAATATTTTGAATCATATGATCCTTGGGTTGTGCCTAGTCCTTTGTAATTCGATGCACTAGGTGACGCTATGCCACTTAGTCACATTGAGGCTTCATAGGATTCTATCCAATCTTCCTCTCCCTCTTTGGATAAACAACATTTGTTGGCATCCAACACTTATTTGTTTCCATCTTGGTTGGATTACTTATCCTCTACTTTTGACTACATCCTATGGATTTTTCCATCGAACAAATCCATTATGGAAATTCTTAGTATCCATGAGGTACCTTGGGATGACAACCATCATCGATCATCTTTTCTCCCGAGTCTAGATGAAATTGAGGAAGATATACACACTATATTCCCCCTATCGATGTTTTCAATTCTCCCCAATATCCTATACTTACCCAAGATACTACTTTCGAGGGGAATTTAGGCATCATCTCTTCTACCATTACTATTGATATTTCGATCAAAGAACGTATCATGGAAAATGTTCATCGCGGTGCTAATTGTTCGCCCAAGGAAGTGGAAGCTTACACCACTTTATGCAAATAATTCCACGATGTCTTCACATGGAGCTATGAAGAAATTCCAGGGATCGATCCATCGATCGGTGTGCATGAGATCAAAACTTACCCAGGCGTTAAACCTGTATGACAAAAACTTCGCCTAGTTTTGCCTAAGAAAACTGCAGCCATAAAGGTCAAAGTTGAAAAACTGTTGAAGTTTGGCTTTATCTATCCTGTCTCCTTGAGGAAATGGGTTTCTAACATCGTTTCAATTGCTAAAAAACAAGGAACCAGTTGTTTTTGTGTCGATTATATGGATCTCAACAAGGCTTGTCTAAAAGACAATTACCCTACACCCTTTATCGACCAAATTATCGATAATTGCATTGGCAGCGTTATATTTTCTTTCATGAATGGATTCTCAGGGTATAACCAGATCGATATTCTACCAATTGATCAACATAAGACAACTTTCATCTACCCTTGGGGGATGTTCTCTTATCGGAAGCTACCCTTTGGCCTTAAAAATGCTAGAGCTACTTTCTAGCGGGCCATGTTGTATGCTTTCCATGATATCAAACATATTGTGGAGCCTTAACTCGATGATTTACTTGCTCATTCGTCTACTCGACAAGACCATATTGGTAATTTATGAGCCATTTTCCTTTGATGTTGGTTTTACCATATCCATTTGAACCCTCATAAATGTATCTTTGTTGTCGAATCAAGTTGACTCCTCGGGTTCGTCGTCTCCAAAGACATGATTAGGGTGAATCCCTTAAAATTCAAAGCTATTCTCGCTTTACCCCCTCCTAAAAATTTAGCCCAACTACAGAGTTTGCAAGGGAAAGCAAACATTATTCATTGTTTTATATGTAATTACACCGAAATTACTAAAGTATTTATGAGGTTTTTGCAAAAATACACTCCTTTCATCTGGGACAACACTGCTCAATGCTCTTTTGATGCTCTTAAACACACATTAACTCATACACCTCTCTTGCATCCTCTGAATTATCTACGAGACTATATTCTTTATTTGGTTTCCTCTACTTCCACTATTGATATGGTGTTAGTTCAATAGGATCCTAACGATGACGAACATGTGATCTACTATCTGAGCAAGAGTCTATCTAGTCCCGAGCTCTGATATTCACACGTTGAGAAGTTGGCTCTGGAAACCGTCATTGTCATCTAGAGATTTCGCTATTACATATTGTTACAAACTACCACGGTCATTGCAGACTTGAGAACCCCATGTACCATATCCTTACACCTCAATTCCTTGGGGGAAAATATTCCAAATGCATTGTTATTCTTCAAGAATTCTATCTCGAGTTTGCCAAATCAAAAGCTAAAAAATCGTTGTTTTTTGTGGAACTTATTTGCGATCTTCCCCATGCTGATGAAAATACTGATCCCAATTATTCTCTTCCTGACGAATCTGTGTTACTCATTAGCATGTCAGACCCTTGGTATAGAGATATTGTTTTCTATATTCAAGCCCAATGTTTCCAGCCTGATATTTCCCGTGAGGAATGTCGTCGTATTTGCCATCATTCTAAATGCTACCTTATTATCGCCAACACTTTGTATCTTCATAGTATTGATATTGTCCTACAATGTTATTTAACCCACAATGAGGATGAACGCATTTTGAATGACTGTCACCTTGGATATTTTGGCGGTCATCTTTCTGGGATGGCTACAACCCAGAAAATATTATGTGCTTGTTATTTTTAGCCCTCCATCTTCAAAGATTGTATTGAGGTTTTCAAACGATTCCCACCCTATTAAGTTTTTCAAAAAAAGGCACGAAGCCACCCTACTCAACTACATCCCACTGATTTCGTCGGCCCCTTCGCAAAATGGGGCATTGATTTTATGCAATGTAATCCTACATCCTCTAGGGGGCATGGTTATATCATCATTGTTGTTGATTATTTCACTAAATGGGCTGAGGCTATGCCCACATTTCTTAACGATGGTCGTATTGTAGTTCTCTTTGTTTTTAACCACATCATCACTCACTTTGGTGTCCCACAAGCTATTGTCATTGACCACGGCTCACATTTTTAAAACCAGATGATGAGTGAATTGCACGTCAAGTTGGGTTTTCTCCATGAAAACTCATCCCCCTACTACAATAAAGAAAACGAGCAAGTTGAATCTATCAACAAAGTCCTAAAGACCATGCTTCAATGCATGGTGGGGATAAACAAAAACTCTCGGCACTTGCAAATTTTCTCTGCACTCTCAGCTTACTGCACCTCAGTAAAAATTGCAACTGGATTCACTATGTTCTAGTTGGTGTGTCACGTAGAATAAGTGTTACCAATCAAGTGTGATATCCTTTCATTGAAACTCACTGTAGAAATCCTGCCTCACACCTCTTCTTAAGAGGAACGATTTATGTATTTAACTAAGTTCGATGAAACATGTCGCGATGTTTCTCTCGTTAATGAGACGTATAAAAAATGAATGAAGATTCTATATGAAAAATTCGTTCAACCTCGTACTTTTGTAAAAGGAGACCTAGTCCTCGCTTATGACCAAGCTCATGACAAGTTGGGGACAGGGAAGTTAGTACCTCTGTGGCATGGACCTTATATCATAAAACATGTTTTACATAGAGGTTCCTACGAGCTAGTTGACTACGATGGAATATCTCTCGATGAGCCTCGAAATGGGATTTACCTTAAGAAGTAGTATGAATAGAACATTTGGCATGTGTGATTTGTACACTATTGTGCTATATACTTTTTATTTGGTGTGTCTTTTCTCTTGTGTGTACGAGTTTTGTCTTAGCTTATTATACTTTGTCTTGTGATTGCATGTGGAGATGACATCTCCTCTTCCCATCTTTGTCGGGTTTGTGGATGGTGCTAGTCGGCACACCCAAAACATTGCTTCTGTAGCTTGGGTCATTTACCTATCTGATGAGTTGGTGAGTTCAGGAGGAATTTGCCTAGGATCGACAACCAATAATGTGGCAGAATATCATGTTCTCATTGGAATTTTAACCAAAGCCTCCTCTCTAAGTATATCTCATCTGATTATCGACCTAGATTCTCAAATCGTGGTTTGTCAGCTTAATCGAGTTTACGACATTCACAACCTTGTCCTATTATGTCTCCACCTAAGAGTTCATTGTCTCGAAAGAGTATTTGAATTTATACAATACCTACATATACCGAGAGAACTCAACACAACGTTGGATTCATTAGCAAATTATATTTTGGATCACTATCTAGCGCATAGACCAAACTTTTAAAGAAAATGAATCACATGTACATTAAAAACATCACATAAGATAAATTGTAACATCATAGGCACCACAAAACTCAGATATATATATATATATATATATATATATATATATATAATGTGTGATAGAAAAAGTCTGTTTACATAAAAAAGTACATAGTAGGGAAAGATTTGGGCCCTCATTCCCATGATATCATCATGAAAGAATACAAAATATGTGGAGAATCCTAGTCCTCCTGTATCATGTTGTGCTCCGAGAAGCAAACTATTGTGCGAGCCACTCGTCAGAGCAAGTGGTTCAAACTCTCTGGAACTCCTACTGTATTCCTCTGTAGATGGAGAGGTATGTCTCGCCTCCTTAGAGGTGGGACACCCATGGCCAGACCTCAAAGGTTCCTCTCAACCTCTCGAAGTCCTCCCACTACAACCTCATGCTTCACTATTATATGCACGTCCCTACGTCGCCCTAGTGTTGGCATCTTTGCCGGACATGATGTGCCTTTGTCTGCATGATGAAACAAAACATATTTTAGATCCCTCTTTGTACACATAAAATAATATAAAATATAAAATCAAGAACACATGACAAGGTTTAGTTTTGTACCTGACAAATCCCACTGAATTCCCTCTGGGAGCACTAAATCTACATTTCCCCGAAAATGCACTCAATCATAAGGAAAATTCTCAATAAAAATTAGTTGCCTCCTCCACCAAGTGAAGAAATCAGCTGTAAACTTAAACGTTGAGGCCTCGTTCCCAAATATCGGGGACAAACTAGTTCATATGTCCATCCATCGCTCGTTCATTGGTCATGCTATCAACTCAACCCATGGATGCATCTGGGGTACTCACTCCAAAAAGAACGAAACTAAGAAAGAGTCGTATCCAAACTGCTTCTTCCTTCCGATCCTTCCCTTTGTGATCTATTCCTTCACATTCTTAAGGAACCCCACACTGCAGTTAAACAATATGGGCTCCACACATTGTAGAGCGTATGACATCTGAGATTTTGAAGCTAGGTGAGCATTCGTACTACCTGCCAAGTTGGTAATGGAAAATAGAATCGATCGCAATGCCAAATCCCTCACATCTTTGATCACGATTCGTCCACTGACTAATCGAGATCCTGGAATACAGTTCTCAACAACATATACCTCAGTGGGATGAGGATTTTCCCAATGTCCATACAAAAGGAAAGAATCCCATCTCCTTGAGAGGCCGGTAAAAAAATACACATCATCAAGCTCAATTTTGAGCATATGTGGCCTAATACAAAATGCATGTTCAACATCATTCCATAATCCAATCAAGTACTCAAGTAACAATACATCTTTCCTCATTTTTTGTAGTTTGAAGTACTTGAGAAGACCACAATTTATTAAATCATCCTTGTTTGAGGGTTTTTCAAAGCGGTGATATCATCGAACTCATGTTCGTGTTCCTTCCATTCAATCATGGCTATATTCTCCGTGCAAACTGCAAATACAACCATTTAAATGTCTTTAATCAACTTATTATAGAAAAAAATTGTGTCTTTCTAACCTAAAAAGAAACAAAAATTTTGATTATGCATCGACGCTCCCCTACACCTGTTCATAGAGCACTAGCACTCCCTAGGTATGTGCACCAGGGAATTGAAATATCGATCAATGCTCCCCTCATCCCTTTGAGGGAGCGTCGATCCAGTTTGGCGCCTAGGGCTTCCTAAGGAGCCCAGAACACCCTAAAAATGAGCTAAAACACAATTTTAAACCATAAAAAATAATTGAAATGGAAAGGTGACCATCCTAGTCTAGACAGAATTGGAAACGATCGATCATAAGTCTCGTACTCGCAGCCCGAAAATCACCCTCCAAAGGTTGAAAATTCCAAAGCTAGAAGAATTTGGTAAAAAATCAAGTGGTAAATCAAATTTCTAACCTATTTCACCATTATAGGGTTTATGTTAAATTTTTTCTTGGGTTTTTTAATATTTTTAAGGAGTCACTAATGCCCTGGGCTCATAATTGTCTATATTTGTAGGCTTCTAAGAAGTATTTTTTTGACAACCTTGTGACACTGATGAGCACAATCCTTGTTCTTTATCATGCTCGAAAAAATATGAGAATGTAACCGAGTAGACTTTTATCACTTTTTTGGACTCGTAAAGGTTACACGAAAAAGGAAACCCCTAGAGTCTCCTTTAAGCTTTTTTCAGAGTCTCTAAACATGAAAATATTGTCGAGTGATCTTGCTTCCTTTCACACTCGCTTAAAAGGTTTTTAAAGGGTGTCTCCCGAGTAGCAGTTTATCTCTTTTTCGGACTTCGGAGACTAAAATTATGAAAAAGGACAACCCTGGAGTCACCTTTAAGTTCTTTTCAGACTCTCTAAACATGAAAAACCATCGAGTTTTCCTTCTCTGGACTCGATAAATCACACACTGAAGGTACCATACGAGACCGAACCCTTACTTCTTCCAATTTTTTAAACAAAAGAAGAGGGACTTACCAAAGGTAAGTTATATCGAACATGTGTTATCCTCCTTGAGCTCATAAAAAAAAAAGAGGTACTTGTCTATATGGATGGGGTAAAAATTGAAGGAAGCAAGCCAATCTATCTTTTAGAATTGTCACAAGTCACTCTTGCAAGTCTCCCTTGAACACAACACATTTTTTCTACCTACATATTGAACACTTGGATAATCTGCTGAGCCTTTGCACTGAACCAATCTCCCAAGTCTTTCGACTCCTTTGGGTCATCCGAAGAATGTCACAGTATCCACTGCATTATGTTTTGGTCCATGCTACATTTATTTTGTCGAGTCATGTTGTACCTCAGTGTTCAAGGGAATTCTCTGCCTCGAGAGTCAACCATCACAAATTTCCAATTTCAATACCCGTTTCAGTCCATACTCATTTGATTCACCATCTTACATCTCTATGTTTGTTACATTTCTATGATGGGGGATACATCAAGACCCTCCTTCAATGAGTTTTTTCCTTGCGGCTTCAACACATCATCTGAGAATTTGACTTAGAAACCAATTAGCACCTTGGAACTTGCATACCTCAATCGCAGGCCTCCTCGCCTCCGATAGTGGATTTACATCATTGACCTATAATCGGATGACTCCACACATGTTCAACTTCATATCATTTATTCACGTTTGTTGGATTGTACTAGAGTACTTTGGGATTCATTGACATCACTGGTGATTTCCCTCGCACTTGTTAATGGTTTACCTAAATGACCGCTAAGGAAGTGGTTTCTACCATGTTCAACATCAAAACATTTATTCACATGGCTAGATTCGTACTACATCAGGATTGGGACGAAGAAACTGGGTTGAACATTCACTTTGGTATCTTCTTTCGCAGGCTATGAAGGATATATTTTGAGCATGTTGATATACTGTCACATATATCCACATTGTATTGGTCCATGACTATGTTTTATCATCTCGTAGATCCACTGTGTATTTCTCATGGCTATAATTAGTTCATGTCATGGAGGTATAGATCCAAATTGTATCTTTGGTGGCTATACCTTTAGTCAGTATCATCATGGATCCGTAGTGTATTTGTTGGCGGCCATACCTTAAGTCCTTTGTCACTCAAGCATAGGTACACCTACCTTGTGTTTGAAAAATATGATAACATTTGTTTGATGGTTGTTTGCAACTTCTACTAGGTTCTCCGACTCCATACCCTTGCTTCGAAAATCTATAAAGCGCTTCACTCATCAGCTTCCGTCATTTGACCTCGCACTTTGGGGGGAAATCTGTTATAGGTTAAAATTGACCCATTATCATTATTGTAAGTGTTGTACTTTTGTCCCAAGTGTCGCAAATATCGTATTTTTGTCCTGCATATGTCACATTGGAGATGATGCCATAGAAACACTTGATACAACCTCTAAGACATGTTAGAAGAGGAAAACACATCATTTGGAAATCTTAACACGTATTTTTCCTTGATAAATGATCATCTTAAATGAATTTTTGAGAGATCAACACTCCCCTAATCACATGTAGGGAGCACTAGTGATCCTTGTCCACTTAGCAGGGATCACTACAATGCTTTGTTTCCATATTTGAGGGAGTGTTGATTGGTTGAGAGAATCTTGGGAAGAAATCCCCCTTATATCTAAGGACAACTAGAAATGATCCAAGTTGGTTTGGCTCGAATCCAAGCTTTAGGTTGTATCTAAGGGAGATACCACAATTGATGGAGTCATATCCTGAACTTATTCCAAATATAACGAAGGTGGTTGAGCCTATCAAATCCTATAAAAGGAGGCGTTCTCATGGTGAAAGGGAGAATAATATCAAAAAAAAGTATTTTCATTCCGATCATGGATATTTCGAGAAAGGGGTTGGACAAGGAGGACTTGGAGAGACTACTGCATCTACATCTACAAATTGTAAGTTCCTTGTAATGTTCTCATTAATATATGCTTGGCATGTTTCCTTCATTTTTTTGTATGATTGCATAGGCTTGTCTTTTCTTGATAAATCTAGTTTAAACTAATATTGGTAGAATAGAAAGCATGCATTGTCTTTGTTGTCTATTGAACTACATATCTCATTAAAGAGCCTGAAGATCAAGTTCAACCTGGACTAAGAAAGGACAAGCTTATAAAAAAGGTACATCATATTTTCTTCCTCTTTTCCATTTGACTAGTTTAACTACATTTAAATGAATGTCAGTGTCCAATCTTAACATCTTTCTGTCTTGGTAATAGGGGTCTAGGATCCAAGAAGAAATTCACCTGTTCATAGGGGAATTTTCCTACAATAGTAGGGCTCGGAGACATAGTCCATCTTTGGGACGAACTTCGTTATCAAGCCTGGTGCAATTGTTTCTTCTTATTATTTCTCCATGTGCATGCTTTCTTCATGTATGTTGCACATATGCTTTGTTCATGCTCTTTAATGCAATCCATGTTATAGTCATTGACTAAAATATCATGAATCATGTTGGTATCATACAAATATTCTTTGAATTGAATTGTGAGTGTGGATGCTTACAAGGGCCAAGCTCAAAGAGGGTGAAGGAAAACATAATAATTTCAACTTAGAGATTGGACATGCAACTCGAAGATGGAAAATGGGGGATGAAGAACTTTGTATGGAGTATGAGAATAATTTTCACAAGTGTTTCTACCAGATGTTAGAAATGGTAGAAACATTGTTTGCATATTATGAAAAAAGAGTGGAAAAGAAGAAGGAAGCTAAAGAAGAGGATAATTCTTCAGTGAACTAGGGAATTGGAGGAGACCCTCCTGAGCCTCCATCTCCATCTTCAATTTCAATCTCTTCTTCTTCCTCTCACTCTCATCATTCTATTTGTCATCAAGAAAATTATTTTAAAATCCATTATTGAAATTAGATGTCAAATTTAATTTCCCCATGTTTAATGGATAAGATAATGTAGATAAGTTGAACAATTGAATTAGACAGATTGAGGTTTACTATGTGTACAAAAGATCGAAGAGGAAGAGGTGAAGATCCAGTTGGATTATCTTTGGTTGGAAGGCACAAACCTTGTATGGTGGGAGAGAAAACTTCATAAAGGTAGCGAGCATAATGGTAAACTCCTTTCTTCGTGATCTGAATTTACTTCTGCATTAAGAAAGAATTTATACCCATTGAGTTGTGTACAAAAATCCATAATGGAATGGAAAATTTTGGGTAAAAGTCAGAATGTTCAAAGTTTCATAGAAGAGTTTAGGAAGAATTCACTTGCATTGAATATTACTTTAGACTCTCCAGAGACTTTGATGAAATATATTGGTGCACTTCACAGTTACATTCGTCACACATTGTTGTTTTTAATTCAACTAATTTAGATGAAGTGTGTGTGCAAGAAACTCATCTTGAAAGAAGGGGAAATAATGTACAAGAATATCACACAAAGAAACCTTCCAAGTTCCAAAACAACAAGTTCAAAGGAAAAGGAAAGGGAAAGAAGACAATTATAGGAAAGAAATAGGAAGGAAATCCCTCTTGCACTCATTGCAAAATATATGGGCATGATGATGAGCATTGTTGGAAACTACATCCTGAGCTTAAGCATAAGGAATTTGGTGGAAAGGGGAAGAAGAAAAATGTTGCTACAATGCAACAAGACCTAGGTTTTGATTTAGGTGATGAAACGAAAATCATAGTAGTTGGAGTACAAGGTACATTTTCATCTCATGCTAATTCAAGCAATTCCATCTACTGAAAATAAAAAGAATAGAAGTGAACTTTTTCACATCATATTAGTATCCAAACATACTGAAGTGGATACTTTGTTTGATCAGGGTTCTCAATTTAATTTGATATCTAAAGTAATTGTTAAAAATTTGGGCTTAGAGACAGTACCTCATCTGAAACCTTACCCTCTTGGTTGGGTATGTGAAAATGAAAAAATTCAATTTGTTAGGCAGTGTAGATTGAAATTTGTTATTACTTCGAATTTTTTAGATGAGGTTGAGCTTGATGTAGTCCCACTTGATATCAATGGAATTATCTTGGGAAGTCCCTATTTGTATGATAGGAATTCTATCTTGTTTCAATAGAAGAACAAATACCATCTCACAAAAGGTGGTGCGGAATATTTTTTAGATCTCACAGTATGAAGAACTTAACTCTTGTTAGTGCAGGACAGATGAAGAGAGCCATCAATGCTAGAAAGAAATTTGTGCTTCTGGTTTTGAAAGAAAAGGATTCTAATAAATCTAGTGCTTTTGATGATTTCAATCCTTTTCATAAAGATGAAATGATTGATGTTATTTCTAAATATGATGAAGTTTTTCAAGATCCAAAAAGGTTTCCTCCCAAGAGGGAGATCCAACATGAAATATAGTTGCACCAAGATGTTTCCTTACCAAACATTGACATGTACGAAATGTTTGTGCTCGAGAATGAGGAGATCAAGAAGTAGGTGCGGGACTTGATTAAAATAGGGGTCATCAAGCATAAGTTCTTATCCTTGTGGCTCTTCTATAGTGATGGTGTTAAACACAGATGGAAAATGGAGGATGTGTGTGGATTTCTGAGCACTAAAAAAATCACGGTGAAGAACCGTTACCCCTTGCCTCGTATAGATGACTTGTTGAATCAACTAAAGAATGTAGTGTACTTCACTAAGTTGGATTTGAGCGGTTATCACCAGGTCATAGTTGTAGAAGGCAACATGTGGAATACTTCCTTCAAGACAAAACAAGGTCTATTTGAATGGTTGGTAATGGCATTTGGGATTTGTAATTCTCCAATGGCATTCATGCATGTTATGAATGATGTTTTTAGGCCTTTCATAGATGACTTTGTGATTGTATACTTAGATGACATTATTGTATTCAGTAGGACTTGGGATGAACATGTAATGCATGTAAAATAAGTATTGGATGTCCTTAAAAGAGAAACATTGTATGTAAACTTGTTAAAGTGTAACTTTGGAAAAAACTCATTGGTTTATTTGGGTCATATTCTAGGAGGTGGTCAACTAAAGATAGATCCCTCCAAAGTTGAAGTTATTGTAAATTTTCCTAAGCCAACATCAGCTACAAAAGTTAGGATCTTCTTAGGGGCAGTTCAATACTGGAGAAAGTTCATTTCTAACTTCTCCTATATTTCATCTCCTTTGCATTACTTAATCAGTGTGAAACAGGTCTTCCAGTGGGGAGCAAGACACCAAAAATCCTTTGACACTTTGAAGGAAAATATCATCACTGCACCACTACTATCTCTACTTGACCTACAACAATCATTTGAGATTGAGACCGATTTTAGTGCATATTCCATGGGAGAAGTCCTGATGCAACAATGTAATCCCATTTGCTTTCATTCTGAAACTGTTTCTAAGGTTGTTTGTAATTATCCTACATATGAAAAAGAACTCTCTGCATTGGTACAAAGTGTGAACAAATGGAAACACTACTTGATGGGAAAGGAAACGATCATACACACTAATTGCCAACCCTTACAATACCTCTAGTCACAAACCATGCTACAACAGTAAAGACACTACACTAGGATGGGATTATTACAACATTTTCATCTAGTTATTAGATACAAGAAAGGCATAAACAACAAAGTTGTGGATATGCTTTCTTGGCTTCCTATTTATGCATCTATTGTTTTGAAAAATCCTTCCTTAGCTCATGCTAGTTATATTGAACAATATGTTATTGATGAATATTTCAAAGATGTATATCAGAGGCTAACCCATGGTTCTCAGGTGGAGAAATTTCATTTGAAAGATAACCTACTCTACCATTTGGGAAAAGTTTGTATTCCTACAAATGAAAGAGTGTATGTAATCAGGGAAGCTCACACATCTCCAGTATCTAGAGATTTTTGGGTAGGAAAGACTGTAACATATTTGCAAAGGTTTTGTTATTGGCCTCAAATGAAATAAATTGTAAACAAATATGTAAAGGGGTGCGTGTTGTGCTCAACTTGTAATCCCATTAATAGAAAATTGAGGTTGTACACACCCCTTCCTGTTCCTTCTCGTCCTTGGGTTAGCATCTCAATGGATTTTGTAGGGGGGTTAGTTGTGTGTAGGAGGGTTCATGACTACTTGTATGTGGTAGTGGATAGGTTTAGAATTATGTGTATCTTGATTCCATGTAAAAAGCAGATCACAAAAAATAAATATTCTCACCTATTCTTCCAACATGTATGGGTTCATTTTGGGTTTCCCACGACCATTATCTTCGATCGATATTCTTGATTTTTAAGGGAATTTTGGAAAAAAATATGGAATCTCGTGGACACCAAGTTCAAGAGGAGTGCTAATTTCCATCCATAGATCAACAGACAAACATAGGTGGTCAACAGAACAATGGTTCATTTTCTTTGAGGGTATTGCAAAAAACATCCTAAACTTTGGGATGAACAATTGCACTATGTCCAGTATGCCTACAACAGATCATTACACTCCTCCACACAAAGTTCACCATTTGATACATGTTTTGGGTATCTTCCTAAGACTCCCTTGGAATTGAAATTTGGGAAAGATGTAAACTCAAGTGAACAAAGAGATGCAGACAAAGCCCAAAAGTTCATCCAATAGATTCATCATGTACACCAAAAAATCCATGAACAATTGGAAAAGAGCCAAGCCCAGTATAAGGAAAGACATGACAAGCACCAGGTAGATAATCTGATCCAGGTGGAGTAGGTGATCAAGTATGGTTGCACATAAGAAAATATAGGTTGAAAGGTGAAGGCAAGAAGCTCAATCCCATCAGATATGGACACTTCACCATCTTAGAAAAAATTGGTACAAATGTTTTCTGCCTGGATCTACCACCACATATGTAGATGTACTCATTTATGAATGTAAAGAAATTGAAACTTTATGAGCCTCCTATGATCATGGATCAAGGGGAGAGTATTTCATTCCCTTCAATTGATGATTTTTCTCTAAGTATTTGGATGAGTTGAAGGAAGATATCGTCCTAGACAGAAGGAAAAGGTCTTCACGCAGGGGTGATGTTGAATATCTTCGAGTTGGCCTTAAAGAAACACATCCAAGGAAGTCACAGTGGATTGAGAAGGGGAAAGTAAGGAAGAAATTCCCTAACTTATATGTTAATTGATAAGGATTTTGGTGGTCTAAAAGATTCT
This sequence comes from Picea mariana, assembly GCA_032191745.1. Taxonomy (NCBI): domain Eukaryota; kingdom Viridiplantae; phylum Streptophyta; class Pinopsida; order Pinales; family Pinaceae; genus Picea; species Picea mariana. Next base: position 12,398 of record JASDQU010501681.1, on the reverse strand, counting down.
CAGTAGGGAGGAACGATCCAGGCGGATCCAAAAAGGCTAAAAATTCAAAGTCCTCAAATATCGGGAAAAATGGCACCAAGTCATAGAGACAAGATATTTCTAACGGTGAAAATGACACCTCAATCTGAATTTTTATGTAAAAGTTATTTCCATTTGCATTTTTCATCAAACAACTAAATTTGGGATTTTTTTGACTGTGCAATCCATACAGTGTTGATGTCAACATGATGTTAGTGTGACATTAGCATGTTGATGTTTCAGAATGAGAGGCTTCCACCTGTCATGCATATTTGGAATTTTCAAGGGTCCAAATGGACTAGTAAAAATGTGTCATGTGGCATTTGTGCATATGCAATGAGGCAATATGGTGTTGATGTGGCATTGACTGGACCGCTGATGCAGGAGTTGATGTGTTGTTGACTGGGTGGTTGAGTGGATGGATGATGTAGGAAATGTATGATGACTAGGTTGTTGATTGTATTTTGACTGACCAATAAGGGACTGCCACGTGGCCCAATCAAAAGGCACACATGGCACCCACCGACAGTTCAAAATCCACATGCGCGCCAAACTCGGACTGGTTATATCAAAATTTGATTAGTGGTTAATCTGGTTTAATGACCAGATTAATATGGTTTTAAAACCATTGATTATGGGCTATTTTTAAACGTTGTTTTAAAATAACATATATATATTATATCCATATGCCCAATGGGGAGGCACATGGGTTTGACCCCGAGACCTTCCCCAAACTTAGCCCTCCACTTTCCAATGCGCTAAAGTTGGTGCGTTGACAAGTCCTCCCACCAACAAATACTTAAGCCCATAGTTTTCCATCCGATGGGAGAATTTAGCATGCCCATCCATGTGCATGATTTTTTATGCATGCCTGCAATTAATGCAAAGAGATACAACTGTTGTGGCACAGATTTCAAGGCAGGGAGCTCGAGGTTCCTAGAAGTGACAACAACATAATTGTATGAATTTATAGTCATTTTTGCACGATTTTTCAGGCTGCATCCACTGATGAAGTCATAATTTGGATATGAGAAACATATTTTCATGACATTTCTAGGATTGAGGTATTTCCATGTATTTTTCCATATTTTGTTGAGATAATATAAAGGCCTCTCCACTGAGAAGTAGGGCCTGGAGAAGTAGTCCATCTTTGGGATGAACTCTTTTACCAAGCTTGGTGCAATTGTTTCTTCTTGTTATTTCTCCATGTGTATGCTTTCTTCATGTATGTTGCACATATGATTTGTTCATTCTCTTTAATGCAATTCATGTTATATTCTTTGAATAAAAGATCATGGATCAGACAAGGAGTTGTATTTCATTGTGTAGGATTATCTCCAATGGAAGCATTACATTTTGTGGAAGAAGATGACCATCCATATTGATCACAAGTCACTATAGTTCATGAAGATGTGGGGAAATTTACATAATGAATACCATAAAAAATGGTACACATATCTACAACATTTCCACCTAAATGTGTATAAGAAGAGAAATATAAATCACATTTTTTACTATATCAGTAGACCTCTAGTGGTGGTGGTGATCACAGTTCTCAATTATTGTGACACAAGACCTTCCAGTGGTCTCAATTCTATGAAAACAAACTTGCCTTCACTATTACCTATCAGACAATGGGCACAGGAAAGCCATGACCAAACCTACCATCAAGAATAAGGGGTTGTACACTCCTTTTCCTACCTTAAACAAACCTTGGGAGTTCATCTCCATGGAGTACATGTCTAGCCTACCTTCAACCAAGCATGGTAATGATTGTGTATTTGTGGTTGTTGATGATTTTTTTAAGATGGTCATTTTGACACCTTACAAGAAGAGTACCACAATGGAGGCCACTGCTAATATCTTATTTGAGCATGTTTTATTTCATTTTGGGCTCCCGCAGACCATTATTTCAAGTAGGAATAATAGGTTCTTGAGTAATTTGTAGCCCAGCCTATGGTCATGGATGGATACCAAGCTCTGACCAAATCAACTACCTTCCACCTTGAAACCAATGGACACACAAAGGTAGTCAACATGATGATTGTGTGTATATTGAGAATGTGCAACTCCAAATATCCACACACATGGTATGAGATCCTTCCTCATGTTCAACATATCTACAACATATCCCTTTATAGTTCTATTGGTCACATCTCTTTTTCAGGTGTTCTTGGAGTTCCAACCATTAACCCTAATTGATGTAGCTATGTCCATTGCATCTACATAAGAAGAATCCTCCCATGACATAGTTACCCACTTGACAAGAACTATGACCTCAAAATGAGAAATCTAGCCTTAAAAACCCATATTTTTGGGTCAAAAACACCAAAATCAATCCCCATTTCAAAAAGTAGTGCAATTGGTAGCACCTTTTTTTGGGGGTTAAAATTAGTACCATTTGCAACCATGAAATTAATAGTGTTGGAATGTTGTCCGATAAAAACTTACAATCAATCCTTGAATCGAAAAGTGGTGCTAACAATAGCATCGTTTTTTGTATTTTCAAGGTTAAAACTACAAAAAAAATTAAACCTCCAAAATTGACAATCAATACTATTAGAACAAAAACCTTAAAATTGACCCTCGAATCAAAAAGTGTTGCTCCTAGTAGCAATCCCCTTTTTTATAGGGACAAAATTGTTTTTTTTTTTTTAATCGTGGCTGATCCAGGTGGAACTGGTGGCCACCCACATATTCCACTAATTTAGAATGGTTCCACATCTTGGCAGTTTTTCTACATTTTTTCAGGTCCCAAACTTTTGGGGCCATTTTGAGGCCCTAAACGACGTTTTTTTGGTGCAACAACACCTAGCATGTACTTGAATGCAGATGCTAGGCCATTTGGAATGTGTACTTTTTTGCTAGACCATTTTGATGGGCTAACAAGTGCACCAAATGGAGATCATATGCAAAAGTTACTTCCCTAGAATTTGATGTCTCAACTAACCACATCGGGCCCCACAAACCTTTAGGCATTTCATCTTCTAGGGTTATGGTTTTGGATGTTTAGGGTTTTCTCATTTATGTTTTATGTTAAAATACCTTTTCGACCTCTTTGTAAATATCTTCTTGTGAATGAGCATAATCGACACATCTCTCCCTTAAGGGATAAGATACCACCACTCTAGATAGCTAGTGTGCTTTGCATTTTATAGTATTTTGTATCCCAGACAATCATTAATAGAATTTGAGTTTAACTATATTACTATTTTTATTGCAATATCTTTGTTTGTTTCCTTGTTATATCTCTTCATTCATATTGTTCTCAATATAATCCAGATCAATGGTATTAGAGAAATTTTCTCTTTTTTGTTTTGTTGTGTATGTCTATGACGAGGTTAGGCTATCAAGAGTTGGGTCTCAAACTGGTTGAGCTTGGGGTAGAACACTCCCACTAGCCCAAGCATCATCCCATGGCAGAAGAAAAGAGAGATGACATACTAGCAGATCTTATCAAACTATTTCTTGAGGAATCCCTCATGAGCCATAGGAACGAGATGATGGATAGTTTCTCCCAGATCCTTCTATTGTTTCCAAAAACAATGGAGACACCTTCAACCATTAGCCATTTCGGAGTCGTGACACCCTTTAAGGTAAAATTTCACTTTTATATTCATTTATTTGAAGGCCAGATGATGTCGATTCTTTGGAAAAATGGTTAAATCTACTAGAGGGTTATTTCTCTATCCAAAAATTTTCCAACAGTGAAAAAATCACCTTTGCACTCCTTAAAGTCCTTCTACATGAAAAATATTGGTGGGAGACTTACTGTGAGAAACATGTCGAAGATGAGTCTACAATTTTTGGGCCAAGACCCAATTGGGTGGATTTTATTGATGCCCTCAAGGAACAATACTACCCTGTTTGAAACTATGATAACGAGTACATGAGATGGAAAACTCTACATCAAGAGAGAGACAAAAAAGTGTTGGAGTACACCAACATATTCCATATCTTGCACATGAATCTGTGTAATAAAGAATATGAATAGTACTAAAGTGGCCTACATTGGTACATCCAAACAGATATGAAGTTCATGGACATCTCCTCACCAGGATTCACTTACCGATATGCTATCAAGATCGAGCAATAGTTCAAGCAAAAGAATAAGCGGTATTTCAATTCCGCAAACCCATCACAGCAGAAGCATGGTAAAGGTGGCCCTAACTTCCATAGAAAAGGACATAGAAAGGATGGATATCCATAAGAAAACCAATCCAAGCCACAAGCAAAGAAAGGTAACAAGAAGTTGAATAAGAACACCGGAAAGTGGTGTGAGTTCCAAAAAATTCCTTGGCACAACACTAGTGAATTTCACTCTAAACAATAATTGTTGGCTGAGATGAAAGCCCCAAAGCTGGATGTTGAATCAGACTCTGATTCAGAACCATATGAGGGAAAAATATCATTGTCACAGAACCCAGTGTCACCATCACTACCACAAAAGTCCAGCTAGAGAAACCGAAGGAGCCTGAAGAAAGGGAGCACCTCTTCCACTCACAGATATGGGTGAAGGGGACCCCCATACATTTCATTGTTGACAGTGGTAGATAAAAGAACCTAATCTCAATACAGGTCATCAAAAGGTTCGACATAACAATGATGTTGAATCTTCAGCCATACACGATCAATTGGCTCAGTGAGGGACAAGACATCTGTGTCAGCCAACAATGTCTCCTACACTACGACATCAAACCATTCAAAGATAAGGTGGTGTGTGATGTTTCCCCCATTGAAGTTTGTGATGGTTTTTTATGAAAACCATATACGTGGAATCCTCATGTTGTTTATGAATCTATGCCTCATAGTGTCATTGTGAATCAAGGCCCTGTATTGTCTTTTTTTTCATATATCTGGATGACATCCTCATCTTTAGAAAAACCCAGGACGAACATTTGAAGCACATTCAACAGGTCTTGGGCACCTTGCGGCAACACAATTTATATGCCAATTTGGAGAAATGTTCCTTCGACATGGAGAGAATTCAATATTTTGGATCATGGATGAGTAGGGCATGCATGTGGATCCAACCAATATTCAATCCATTCGTGATTGGTCGGATCTGAAGACATTAACTAAGATTGATAAGTTCTTGGGCCTCATCAACTTCTATCGCAGGTTTGTGTTGAGGTTCTCGCATATCGCTTGGGCCCTAAGCCAGGTGACCAAGGGTGGAGTGAAGGCAAAGTTTTTTTGGGCTGCATCACAATAGAAAACATTCAAGTAATTGAAATTCCACTTATTCTCAACACCAATCCTTATTTTTCCAAACGTGCAACTACCATTTGAGATTGAGAGAGATGCTTCAGATTATGCTTTCAATGTATTCCTCACTCAACATGGGCATCTGATGGCCTATGAAAGTGAAACACTATCTGATGTTGTTTGCAGATACCCCACCTATGACAAAGATATGTGATCTATTGTTTAGTCATGTTGACATTGATCATACACTCTAATCCCAGGCCTTTGCAATTCATGTAGACACAAGGAAAGTAACAAAATGACTACCATTAGAAGTGGTCTATGTAACTACAATAATTCCACTTGAACATCAAGTACAAGAAGGGAATCACCAACCATAACATGGAATGCCTCAGTCGACCCTCAGTTTTGGTGCTAATCATAGTTTTTAACTCCTATGGGCATGAAATCTCCAGGTGATGACAATTATACAATAGTGACTATGAGTTTGTTGCTATCTATCAAACATTGAGAACAAGAAAACTAGTTCTAGACTTTCATCTATAGGATGGGTAGTTATGCCATCTAAGCCATCTCTTTGTTTCTTCAAGAGAGCGTGCAAAGCTAATTTTGGAACCTTATTACAGTCAAGAAGTAGAACAGTTTGGTGTGGAAAAAACAGTGGAAGTATTGCAAAATCATTTTTATTGGTCGAAGCTTTGACAATATGTCCACATGTACATCAATTCCTGCATTTCCTGCACCATTTCCAAACTTTCCATCAAGAAACATGGGCTATACACACCTTTTATTAATCCTTATAGACCTTGGCAGTCCATCTCCATGTATTACATGTTTGGTCTACCTAAAACCAATCATGGAAAATACAGTGTCTTCATGGTCATTGATTGATTCTCTAAGATGGAAATTTTGGCACCCTTCAAGTAGAGTATCATAGTTGAGGCCACCGCTAAGCTCTTCTTTGAACATGTTGGGTTCTTTTTGGGCTCCCACAGACCATTATTTTAGATCAATATAGTAGGTTCCCAAGTACATTTTTTTCCATCCTATGGTCTATGATGGACACCAAGATGACCAAATCGACTTCCATCCACATGCTAATGGAAAAATAGAGGTATTCAATAGGATGATTTTTCATATCCTGACGATGTACAATTCCAAACATGCACACACATGGGATCAGAGCCTTCCTTATGTTCAACATAGCTACAATAGATCCCTCCACAACTCTATTGGACACATTCATTTTCAAGTGTGCTTGGGGTTCTAGCCATTGGCCCCTACTGATGTATCTCTTCCCATTACAATTGCATAGAAAGAGTCCCCCCATGCTCAGAGTGAGGTTGATTGGGAAACCAATTTTTTTGAACGAATCCATCACATCCAACAAAAATGTATGCCCTCGGGAATTCAACATCTCAACTAACCACATCATGGCCCAAAAACCTTTTGGCATTTTGCGTTCTAGGGTTAGGGTTTTAGATGTTTAGGGTTTTCTCATTGGTGCTTTATGTTAAAAGGCCTTTTCAACCTCTTTGTAATTATCTTATTTCAAATGAAAATATCTGACACATTTCTCTCTTCAAGGATAAGCCACCACCATTCTCGATATCTTGTGTGCTTTGCATTTTACAGTCTTTTGTATTCCAAACAATCATTAATAGAATTTGAGTTTAATTGTATTATTGTGTTTCTTAAAATATATCTATGTGTTTCCTTGTTATATCTCTGCTTTCATGTCATTCTCAATATAATTTGAATCAATGGCCTTGACAATTAGTACACTTGGAACCAAAATCTTAAGACCAATTGTAGAATCGAAAAGATGCACTATCGGTAGCACCCTCTTTTTTTAGGGATTAAATTGTAACATTTTAAAAACCATAACATCAAAGTTTGGGAATGTTACAAACAAAATTGTAAAAAGAGGGAAAAAAAGTGAACTATAAATCAAAAAAAAAAAAAAAAAGAGAAAAGAAAAGGAAAAACCCCCAAACTAGAAAACAAAAAGTGATTTTCTATTTAAATAAAAATTTAATTTATTTATTTTAATAAAAAATCACACAATTGAAAATAAAATACCAGTTCTTTATATATATAAACAGTTAGAAAAAAAAATACATTATTATTTTTATTTTTTTTGTAAATAAAAAATATTTCATTACCTTACGCTATAAAAAATGAAGCGACACATGTCTGAGAATACATCAAGACTCACCACCTATCCTTCCACATATATGGAAACCAGAACAGGTGGACAGCATTGTTCAAGGACCAAAAAGCGGCACATGTTTGAAAAAAAAAAGGAATCGCCACCTGTTCTGCCACATGCATGGAAACCAGAACAGGTGGTCGACATTGTTCAAGGACCAGCTAATGAACCAAATTCTAATTGCAAAAAAAACATTGTAGCTAAAACTAGAGAAATTAACAGTAAAGAGACTAGACATGAGGCGAAATCGGGCATCCATCCTGGTGTATGGCTGATAGCATGTCGGGCAATGACACTTCGCAGGCTTTCTTGCCAGGGAGTAAAACAAAATGTCTAGATGCTTGATGAGGATATGTTGGTTGTGCAACTGCTCAGCCAAGTCTCTTCTCATCTCAAAAATCAATACCAAATGATCCTTCATGATCCTACAAGAGATGAGTAGGTCATGGCTTCATAGAGCTGGGTGAAATTGCGCTCCTTTGTATGTTTCTCTATGGGTTTCCTCCTTGCTCCAACAATCTCCCCACTTTATCCTGGGATCTTCGTTGTTGGGCTCGAAAGAATCCTTACAATAATCCGACATAAGGGGAGGGATTTCCTCTTCTATTATACATCATGTCATGGTTGTCTTGGGGGAATTCAAAGGGATATTGGTGTTGGTTTATGGCCTCTACTCCATGGTGGTCTTCTGCAAATTAGGCGAAATCACCTCCTATTTAGGAGAAATATCCTCCTCCACTATGCATCCCCCATAAATTAGCTCTAGGTTAGACAAGTGAAACTCAACTTGAGCATCCTCACACCAGTTTTGACCAGAGTGGGGAGAGCGGGTCGAGTTATTTCCAGGAATGGGAGAGAGAGAGGTCGATCGTGTGCATCGATGCCTACCTACTTGACTATAGTATGTCGGCCCACACCTGGACTTGCCTCTCTCACGAGGCATGGCGAGGCTGAGCTCGAGGGGGGTAAAATTGACAGAGGAGAGGCCAGAAATGTTGATAATGGACAAAAGAAGAATGGCAGAGGCTCGACATTCTTAGAGCATAACAACTAGGGGAGAATGAAAAATAAAGACAAGCTCTAGAGATAAAATCCACAGCGAGGAGTTACCTGTGTGATGATGAGGGAAGTGACAGACTGGGGAGCCATGAATTTCAGGATAATGCAGCCTTGTTGCATCATACCAGAACACAAGGGCCAAGCTTAAATTGTCATTAAGTCTGTCAAACTGTCCCAACGCACTAAACTCTGGCTAAAGTGAATGTTATGCATTTCGAATAGATGGAGGAGGAGGGTGACGAAGAGGGGATTTGACTGCCCTCATTGCTAGTGCGACATGTGACAAGTGTTCACTAGGTATCACCTCATCCAAGGGTATTTAATTTTATTTTTAAATATATTGAAAATAATTATTTTTTTATAAAATAACCATATTAAAAGAAAAACAATTAAAAAAATTCAAATATCAAAACACAAAATTTAGAAATTTAGAAAAAAATATTAAAAAGAAGATAACGAAATTTTTAAAACGCATACAAAACAAAGTTCAAAAAATATTTATTATGGGAATTTTGGTGGAGAGGGTGCCCCTCCACCAAACTTCTCATAAAATATGTTTATTATGAACTTTTTCTTATTATAAGTTGTTGGTCCATTTTCATGTGTCACCTTTTATTTCCATGTTTAGCCATGTAAAGAACCCTTTCCCGCCCCTTTCTTTTTCATTTTATAGTCCACTATGTGCCTATAGTTTCATTATATGTGTGGAAAATTTTCATATGTGCACAATACTTAGTATTTTTTATGACTTGTGTGTTGTGCAAGGATTCCTTGAGCAGTGCAAAGATTCTCTATTTAAAACTATCCCTCTGCATTCTGCACAAACCCTTCCTCTACAAAACATGTCTTCTACACAAACCAACTTTATTCGTTTTCGACCTCTTTTTGCATCTGAAAAACCTAATATTGCACCACCCCACATACCCCAAAATATCTACTCTTTACTTAGCCATTTTATTGATTATAGTTGTGTGGAAGGATTTTCATTTCCCTAAATATGCACAATCCCCACCCTCGCACTCTTATATTTCCGCACAATTATTGCACGGATAAATTTTCACATCCCACTTCCCACACACTCCATATTCTCTCACTCCTTGACCTCCACACAACTTAACTCTTAAAGGATTGAAATTTCTCTACCCTTGTTCCATACTTAATGAAATTCTCATATATTATCATACACCTTGTGCACTTTTCAAGGTTCATTAATTACGCATTAATTGGTTCCAATTCACAAAGCAAAATGCGGTAATTTGGGGTTAATGTGGATTAATTATCCAATTTTCTCATGAAGAACTTACTTTTCAAAATAACTTCTAGTTATGGTTGGTGCATGTCCTGAAGGAAATTGTATGTGATGAAGGGATGTTTATTAATGTTATTCATGAGATTATCCTTTAAACAACTCGAGATCCATAATTCATAAGTGATTTTGTCATGTATATAAAAATGCATAGGAAGAATAACAAGTATGGAAACTAGAAGAAGAAAATATTCTTTTGTGGAGATACTGTCAATCCATCATGCGCCAAGACAAACAATTACATTGTTCAGATGCATCAGTGGTTCTTGAGCCTAACTCTTGAGTAGAATATTAAGAACAATATTTGGATGACTAGCTTAGAGAATGTTTGTTTCATGCTTTTTATCACACAGTTTGTAGCTAGGTCAAAAGGCTAAAGGATAAAGGCCAAACTGGCGTAACAGGAACCTTCCCCACCCAATGTCACCTCAATGGGGAGGTTCTTTCTATTTAGGGAGGTTAACCCAGGGGAGACGTCCCCGGTAACCTGGGGTTTGAAGAGGTTAAAGTATAACAATCAAGGGAAAAGTTCCTCCTCACAGGTTACCACCAAGGTCAGAAAGTCCAGCTAATCAACCAATGAATGAAGTGTATGCCCAAATGAAAACACCTGCCCGAAACAAGACAACAACAATACAAAATAAATGTATGTGCAGGCTATAACTCAAAGGGTTAGTACTTCATGTGACTATCCGAAAATTATATATAAGAAATGAAACAACAGGTATTGATGAGCTCAACGTTTTGTCAATACAACAATGTAAAAATATCAATTCACCAATAACTATTGAGATGATGTAGCAAACAATATATCCAATCAATCATGTACTCAATAAATGCCTTTAACCATCATCTAATTTCTCATTATCAATGTGTGTTGTGTCAAGATGAGATAACCAATTATGACGTCAGCCTAGTTAGGGTTAGTTTGTTAGTTAAGGTTTCAAATTTAAGAGTTTTGAGAGTTGTTTCAATCACTTTCACTTCAATGTTGGAGTCTAAATATCAGTGCCTAGGGTTATGGAGTCAAAAGATGAAGGACGCACAAGTTGAAGGGGACGAGATTTAAAGGACAAGAGGGAAAGGTTTCAAAGTGTTGCAATGGCAGGGCTTTGAAAACAAAGCCCTAGGGGAGAGAGGCTCACTCCAGTGTTGTTTAAGCAAGGCCTTGTGCTCTCTCCTCCTTCCTGGCAAACGGCCAGCTCAAAGACGAGCAAAATCAAGACAAGAGAGTTTAAAGAGGGACAGTGTTGCAAAGGCAAGGCTCTTTCATCAAACCCTAAAAGAAAAATGACCCTAGGTGTAGATAACCTAGGCCTGGGACGTCCTCTTTCTCTTGAAAATTAAAAGTATGGCTAGCTTAAGGGAAGACGATAGAATGAGTGTAGAAATGGCTAGGCTCTCTTCTCCTTCTTCAATGGATTAAAAGGTTTCTCTATCAGGGGGCATGAGACAATGAACTACTTGTGTGTTTGTCCCCTAGGGTTTTGATTCAACAATGTATATATATAAATAAAATACAAGAAATTAAACTACAACCATTCAATCAAGAAGTTTTGTAGAAAATACTTACAAATCATCAAGAAAATAGCATGCAAACCCTAGTTGTAAACCTTCCTTCAAGTAAAACACCATAAATTGGCAAAAATCTCCTCTCCAAATAAGTGCGCCTCCCTCAAAATAGCCAATAACCCTAATAGGGTGCAAATTTCAGACCTCACTAGGAGAGTGAGTGACGTGTTATCTCCAAATGAGGGGAAAACATCCTCAATATATAGTGTATCATGACCTTTTAATTAATTTTAGGTCATTAAAAATAGCCGACAAGGCTACAAACCAAAAATCATACTGTTTTACATTAAATTGTTAAACGAAACCCTAAATGAGCAATAAATAGGACATCAAGCCTCTCTGAGGGAGACGTTGGCCCTTTTTAGGGCAAAATGCAACACAAGATGACAAACGTTGGCCCTCCTTGGGCCTCCAAACTCTGCCACACGTGCCAAACTGCTCTGTCAAGATGCCATACATTGGAGGTGATGTCATGGCTCCTAGATGACATACTGGGGCATCAAAAGGGGCACGTTCCACCTGTAGTGGGTCAAACCCCCTGGGTTGGGCTCAGCCAAGGCGTCCTGTATGAAAACGTCCTCCTTCTTCTCTTGTGCAAAGGCTCGACCAATCACTTTCCTGTCTCTGCCCCTAATGGGGTCCCAACAACCATCTGATGGGATCTTCAGCCCCATGGAGGTCCGAACTAATCATCTCTCCATGTGTACCGGTCCAACTGGTACCTGTCCGTCGGGCATGATCCTGCACATCAAAAAATTTGCCCTCCATGGGATCATTAGTCATAGGGATCATAGCAATTTCAATCACATTTCATCATTAATTTTATCAAACGCATGCACAAAACCCCTAATATATCATCCAATAGCTCACAGACATTACAATGAACTACTATACAAAGCCGAAGAAAAAGACAAAATGCCCTATTGGGACAGCATCCCTAAGAAAAGGAAAGTTTCCAGAGGATATTATCCAAGCCATGTAACACGAGGTGGTGTGGTCAAAGGATGTCCAGACATACAGGTA